>PVKM010007474.1:30383-41462 GCA_004027735.1 Carollia perspicillata | reverse complement strand
CTTTCCTTTTCCTTTCTTTCTTTTCTTTCTTTCTTTCTTTCTTGGGGAAGGGAAGGAGAGAGGGAGAGAAATATCAATGTATGGTTGCCTCTCATGCACCCCCTGCTGGGAACTGACCTGCAACCCAGCCATGTGCCCTGACTGGGAATCGAACCTCGATCCTTTGGTTCACAGGCCCGCACTTGATCCTATTTTGCTGATGTTTTCTTTAGCTGTGTAGAAGCTTTTTAACTTGGTGTAGTCCCATTTGTTTATTCTTTCCTTTATATCTCCACTAGAGAGAGGGGACAAAATACCAATGTGTGAGAAATACATCAGTTGGTTGCCTCTCACATGCCCCCAACTGGGGACCTGGCCCGCAACCCAGGCATGTGTCCTGACTGGGACTCAAACTGGCAACTTTTCGGTTTGCAGGCTGGTGCTCAGTTGCTGAGCCATGCCAGCCAGGGCTGTGTGTGTGTGCATGTTTAAAAAACACTGTAGTCCTGGCTGGTGTAGTTCAGTGGATTGAGCACGGGCCTGCGAACCAAAGGATCAAAGTTCGTTACCCAGTCAGGGCACATGCCTGGGTTGCAGGCCAGTTCCCAGCAGGGGATGCACGAGAGGCAATCATACATTGATATTTCTCTCTCTCTCTCTCCTTTCCTTCCCCTGTAAAGATAAATAAATAAAATCTTTAAAAAAAGACATTATTAAAAAAAGCACAAAAAACCCCACAATAGTTGCCAAGGATCTGATCCTCACTCTTGTGTAACTTCCAGAGTTGGATTATAGAAAGTATGTATTTCTTTGTGAAGTGTCATGGATAACAACATCTTGTTAATAAATATTTAGAATAATTACTTTCATTTGTGGAAACCTCTAATTATTGTTGGAGGTAGTAAATATTTGACTCAACCTTATTTATTTTACCAGACCTATAGGATCTTAAGTGTGAGTAAATAAAAACAAAACTTGTACTTTAGCCCATAGAGTGATATGTATATATGCACACATATATATACTTTACTTATTTAAAAGTTAATTTTATTATGAATAAGTGCACATTTACTTAAGAAAACTAGAAAACAATGAAAACTAGAAGAAAACATCACTTCTCACTATCTGAACAAAATGTATTACCTTTTTCATTTAGAAATATAAAAAATTTTTATATTTTAAATGATTTATTATTTGATGTTGCTTCCAGTTTGGACTAAGTCAGTATGTAAATCTCAGCTAATATAACTTTAAAAAATTAAGTTTATTGGGGTAACATTGGTTAGTAACATTATATAAATTTCAGGTATACAACTTCCTAGTATGATATCTATGTTAGACTCTGTGGTATGTTTACCACTGAAAGTCTAATCTCCTTCAGTCACCATGTTTGACATCTTTTGCCTTTATCCTTCACACATCTCCCTTCCCTTCTGGTTCCCACCATTATGTTGTCTACATATATGGACATGTTTTTTGTGTATTTGTTCATTTGTTGCTTTTTGTTTTATAGCCAACGTATGAGTGGAATTGTAAAGTTCTTGTTTTTTTTCTTAGACTTATTTCACTTAACATAATACTCTTCAGATCCATCCATGTGGTTGAAAATGATGATATTTCATCTTTTTTATGGTTGAGCAGTATTCCATTGTGTGCATGTATATATAGGTGTGTGGGTAGTCTGTCTGGAAAACATCCAGCCATTGTTAGTATAACGAGAACAGTTTGAGTTACATTGATGTAACCTGGCAGCCAAGGAGAGTGGACTGGAATGCACATGTATGAACAATGACAACTTCACTGTACTAGGCAGTGGAGGGGGTAGATGCTGTTGAGTGAGCATGTGTACTGTGTGGCTATTGCATTCAAAATGACCGAGTATATAGAACAACAAATCTTCATCAAATTTTGTGTGAAGCTTGAACATTCCTTGGATTGTTTAAGAAATTATTTGGATGATTCAGAAGGCTGCAGCTATGGGCAACTGGTGATTGACAGCTTCATCACAACAATGCACCTGCTCACGCATCACGTCTTGTGCAGAGGTTTTTTTGCAAAACATCAAATCACCCAGTTGACTCAGCCCCCTATAGCCCAGATTTGGCACCCTGCAACTTCTGGCTTTTCCCCAAAGTAAAATCACCTTTGAAAGATAAAAGATTTCAGGCTGTTGATGAGATTCGGGAAAATATGACAGGGCAGCTGATGGAGACTGGGAGAACTGTGTGAGGTCTCAAGGTGCCTACTTTGAAGGGTACTGAGGCATCATTGTCTTACATATAATGTTTCTTGTATCTTGTATCTCTTCAATAAATGGCTCTATTTTTCTTATTACATGGCTGTATACCTACTGGACACATGAACAAACTATATATATATGCATATATATATTGCAATATATGCATAGACTATTGATTGACATAGAAGATGATTGTGTATAAAAATCATATATATAAAATCCTCTCTATATAAATATATGTATATATGTATATATTTATATAGATATAAAATGTATATATGCAATCATCTATATATATGGAATCATATATATGAAATTATATTATATATGTATATATACATATATATAATCATCTTCTTTATCAGTCATCCATTGAAGGACACATTGTTTCCATGTCTTGTCTTTTATAAATAATGCTGGAGATATATTTTTATTACATGTATTTTTTAGGGCAGAGGGTAATAATTGAGGCTGATCTTTGTAAATTACATAAATCTTAATTTTGGTCTAGAGAATTTGACTCCCACATTTAAGTTTTTACAGTGGACTTTAGTTGTAAAATGTCAGCTACATGACATGTATTTTCCTGTTTTTATATTAGCTCTGTGGATTTTTGTAATTACAGAAGGTTTTAAAAGTATCACATAATATCTGCATTTTACTTTATAATTTGTTAGAAAGTACTGATTTACTTTGGGGCCATATATATTAAAGTTTAAGGTATTGGAGAAAGTTTTTGTGTTAACCACAATGATTTTTCTCAGTATACAATATTCAAGTGTCAATGAAATATGCAAAATTGGGAAAATAGAAGATATAGCTTATAGGTGTGTAAGAAAAATGTGCACTACAAATTTGGTAAGGTGGCCTAGACCACAGGTGGCAAACACAAGGCTGGCAGGCTGAATCTGGCCCTCCACCTGTTTTATCCGGTTGGCACGTTGTTTATACCTGGCAGTGCCGAGCTCCTTGCCCCTAGTTAAGGAGTAGTTACATTTATACAGTCCTAAAATTACATTCGGCCCTTTGAAGGCAACTGTGAAGCTGATGTGGCCCCCAGTGAAAATGAGTTTGACATTCCTGGCCTAGACTGTTTATAGAGAATCCTTTAAATTGTTACATAAGAAATGCATGAAACATACTGTATTTGATTTATTTTGTTTTAAATAAATTTCTCATGTTAAAATTATTTTTGTGTTACTGCTTTAAATTTAACCCCATATTTATATATATTATGTCATATATGCCAAATAGGAGAGTGTCACATATAAATCTAGTCAATTATTCATAGATGGCACATAGCTGGGTCTTGGATTTTATCTAAGCTGAAAATCTTTGCCTTTTATTTACAGTGGATAGCCAGTTATATTTAATGCAATTATCTGTATGGTTGGGTTTAATTTCTCATTTTGCTTTTTTTATTTGCTTCATGTATAGGAAATCATAAAAAATGATTGCTTTTATCTCCACTGTTGTCTAATTAGCTGTACTTTTTTTTGTTAATGGTTACTCTAAGGTTTGTAATACATATCTTTAATTTATCACAGTCTACCTTTAAATAATATTACTTTATGTCATTATAGAGTAAGAACCATATATGACAACAGAATACTTCTATTTCTTCCTCCTGACCTTTGTGTTATTGTTGCCATACATTTTACTTTTGTATGTGTCAAATCCTTGCAATACACTTTTCTTATTTTTGCTTTAGTCAATTATTTTTTTAAAAGTCAGGTTTATTGAGCTACAATGTACATACAATATACTTTACTCTTTTAAGGCATAGAGTTCTTTAATTTTTTGCAAATGTATACATCATTTAACTACTACCATACTCAAGATAAAGGATACTTTTATCACCCCCCACTACCAAATTTCTCTATGCCTCTTTTTAAGCAATCTCTCACCCTCTACCCCTGATAACTGCTGATCAGATTTCTGTCTTCATAAGCTTACCTCTTCCACAGGGTTGTATAAGTGGAATCATATATTACACAGCCTTTTGTGTTTGGCTTCTTTCATTTAGCATAATGCTTTTGAGATTCATCCATGGGGTTGCAGGTAATGGTAATTTGTTTCTTTGTTTTGCTGAGTAGTATTCCATTCTATGGATGTACAACAATTTTTTTTTCTGTCACCAGTTGATGGTACTTTGGGTTGTTAACAGTTTTTGTAGTGATTATGAGTAAAGCTGCTCTAAATATCTGTATGCTGCTGTTTTTGTGGACATGCTTTCATTTCTTTTGGATAAATACCTAGCAACAGGATGTCTATGTTGGATAATAAATGAATATTTAACTCTATAAGATACTGCTAAAGAGTTTTCTAAAATGGTTGTGCCATTTTTGTATTTTCATTAGCAATGGGCTCCATTGTTCCGTAATCTCACCTGCACTTAACATTGTTAGTTTACTTAAAAAAAATGAGCGATTCTAGTAGATTTACAGTACTATCTCATTAGGATTTAAATTTGCCTTTCCCTAATGACTAATATTTTGAGAATTTTTTCATTGCTTAGTTGTCACCAAAATCTTTTTGAAGCAATATTTTTGAAAATGTTTTGGCTATATTTTATTAAATTGAAAGAGTTTTTAATATATTCTAGATACAAGTCCATTATCTGATGTATACTATACAAATATTTCACCCAGAATGGGCTTGTCTTTTCATTTCCCTAACAGTGTATTTCAAAAAGCAGAAGTTTTAAATTTTCATGAAATCCAGTAGGTCAATTTTTAAATTTTATGGTATATGCTTTTAACCCAAGTTCAGAGAGTATTTCTCATAGATTTTCAGTTTGGGTTCCATATTTAGGCCCATATTAGGTCCATTTCAGCTTTATTTTTATGTGTGGTATGATAGTGTGAGGTAAGAGTTTAGGTGTATTGTTTTTGCACAGAGCTCTAATTGTTCACAACTATCTTTTCAGGAAATTACAAAGTGAGAAAATTTTTTGTTACAGTTCTCTATATAGTTACCATTTCTGGCATAGTTCATTCCATTGGTAAATCTAATTTTATCTAGTATTATTTTTCTTCTACCTGAAGTTCTTCCTTTTGACAGTTCTTGTAGTGTGGATCTGCTGTCGATGCGTTCTCTCCCAGCTTTTGTTTGTCTGAAAAAGTCTTCATTTTACTTTCATGTTAGAAGGATAGATTTTTCTTAGTATTCTATCTGGCAGTTTTTTCCTCTCACCAATATCTTAAAGATGTAGCTTCATAGTCTTTGACTTTGCATAATTTCTAGTGAAAATTTTGCTATCGCTCTTATTTTTTCCCCTTCTTTGTGTATTGTGTCATTTCCCCTGCTCTGACTGCTTTTAAGATCTTTATTACTGTTTTGCAGTAATTTGATTATGATGTACCTCACAACTGCTTTATGTGGTTTCTTTCTGTTTCTTTTGCTTGCGCTTTGTTGAAATTTTTAGATCTATGTGTTTACAGTTTCCCCTCCCCCCAAATTTGGAAAACTTGTCTATATTCCTTATTCTCTTTCTCTTCTCTTTTGGGATTCTACTTACATGTATACTATATTACTTGATACTCTGTTTATTTTAATTTTTTTTCTTTGAGTACTTGAACTTGAATCTTTTATTTCTATTGTTATATCTTCAAGTTCAACTGTTAACCCAATTCAATCCAATCCAGTGTGTTTTTTATTGCAAATATTTTCCTTCCCTAGAAGTTGTACCTTTTGTATGAATTTCATTTTTCTTAACATGTTCATATTTTTCTCTATATTTTTGAAGGTATGAAGCACATTTTTAATAGCTGTTTTAATATTTTTCTAATGAATCATGATGCTGAGCATCTTTTTTATGTGCTTATTGGCCATCTGTAGATATTCTTTGTGAAATATATACTCAGATCTTTTGCTCATTCTAAAAATTTGTTTGTCTTTTCATTGTTATATTGTTAAAACTCTTTATATATTGTGGGTACTAGAACGTTATTAGATATATGATTTGCAAATATTTTCTCCCTTTCGTGAGTTTTACTTTTTTAATAGTGTCCTTTGATACATAAATGTTTTAGTTTTGATGAAGTCCATTGTGTCTATTTTTTCTTTCTTTTTTTTTTTTTTTTTGGTGTCACACCTAAAAAAATTACTGCCAGATCCAAGGCCATGAAGATATATTCCTACATTTTATTGTAAGATAAGAATTTTATAGTTTTAGTTCTTACACATAAGTCTTTGGTTTATTTTGAATTATTTTTTTATATATATGGTGTGCTGCAAGGATATTTTATATGTGAATATCCAGTTTTCATGACAATATTTGTTGAAGAGACTATTCTTTCTCTATTGAGTGGCCTTGCCACCCTTTTTAAAAATCAGTTGACCATACATGCATACTTTAATTTTAGGCTTTTATTTTCTGTTTCATATATTTATATGTCTCACTTATGCAGTACCATGCTGTTGTGATTACTGTAACTTTGTAGTAAATTTTGAAATAGAAAATTGTGAGTCCTACAACTTAGTTCTTATTTTTCAAGATTGTTTTGGGTATTCAGGGTCCCTTACAATTTCATATAAATTTTAAGATCTACTTTTCCATTTCTGCAAAAAAAAAAAAGCCATTGGATTTGGATAGAGATTGTATTGAATCTATAGTTTTATTTGGGAGCATTTTAGTCTTAACAATATTAAATGTTGCAATCTACGAATGCAGGATGTCTTTCTATTTACTTAGGTCTTTTTTAATTTCTTTCTGTAATGTTTTGTAAGGCCTATAGTTTTTGTTTTACTCCTTTAAATAATATTGTAATGTGCCTGGCACACAAAGCTACTTGGATTCAGTTAAGTGAGGCTTAATTTTGAGCTTTTTAAGTGAGGCAGCATGTACTAGTTACAGTTTAGGCCCGCTACTTGATGAGACCTTTTTGATGACTCTTCTCAATGTGTATGTATTAGGACTTTTTTTAATGTGGCTAGTGGGAATGGGAACTATCCTCAGCCTTGTGTGGGCTCCACACATTTTCCAACATATTGCTTTCCAGTGGTTATTTTCCCAGAGTAGGGTAATTTCCTCTAACCTACATGCAGCTCTCTATTCAAAGACTGAATGATGGGACCACTCTGCATGTCTCTGAATCACTTTTTCTGCACAGCATTTTTTTAAGTACTCTTCCCTGTTAATTCTAGCTGAATTAGTTAGTCTATCCCTGTCAGATAGACTATCAGATAGACTACCCTGTTAGTCTATCTGATATTCCTTGTTTCTTCAATTCTAGACCTCTGGGCTCTGTTTGTGATCTCCTTTCAGCACTGTGGCCTCAAGACTCCAGGAACAATTTTAGGCTCACCTAATTTGCTTTCCTTCTTTTCAGGGATTGTAGTCCTACATTGCTTATTGTTCAGTTTCTGAAAATCGTAATTTCATATATTTTGTTTTTTTAGTTATTTAAGGATGAAGGGAAATCCAGTCCTTGTTACTCCACCATTGTCAGAAGTAGAAGTTGTCAATCACTGTATCAAAGAAAAGTCAAGTTGAACTTTCATTGGTGTAAAATGAAAAGGAGAACATCTTAATTCTTGTGTAGTATCTGGATAAGTTTAGGAAGCCTCTTTAATAAAATTATCTTAGAAGTTGCACTCATCTTTAGTGCTAGTTAGTTATTTGATGACATTTTTTATTGTGTCATTTTATAGTAAGTACTAGCTTAATGACACAGTAAATGTCTACAGTGTTAAAACAAACTTCAACCTTAAAACCATAGCATTCTAATGGAGTAGATGAAGGGTGTATGGGATAAATGGAACATGAGATATCATCTTAAACTCTCTGTGCTTCACTTTATTCACCTCTAAAATGAAGAAAATAATAATATAGGTGTTTGATATATGTAATATGATATATGTAATGTATTTAGGACAGTGCCAGGCATGTACTAGGTACTATATGAGTGTGAACCATTATTATTATCTTAATCATAATAATTTTATTATTATATAAGGAGGCTTGGAGGCAATTATATCATGAAATTTAAAGCTATGAGAATATTTATCCAATTGTATATCGAATTATGCCTGGGTACTCATTTTGAATATCACTGGCATGAGGAATTAAAGATACAACCTAGAGTTAGGGCTAGTAAAAATGAGCTCAACAAGTGTTTTGGTTCTGTGAAATTTATATGTTAACTAACAAACATTTTCCTCTTAGATTTATAATGTCAGAACTAAAAGGAAATTAAGCTGAGGTTTTTTATTGGGTTAGAAATAAAAAGATCTATACCATAGCCACTCAGATTTTAAACAGAGGTTCAAATTAATGATATTGTTAAATTCTAAGAGTGATAGTATAGATAAAATTTGGGCAAAACTATATGCTGGCATATATTGGTCTACACAGTAAATGTATTCCTAGAAAGTTTAATGTTCATTCCATTTGGTTAGTTAAAATGACTTCCCAGGTTAGTATGGAGGAATGCACTACTAAAAAAACATGCTTCGAGGTGAAGAGCTCCTGAAGAATAGGCATTACCTGGCGTATTAGTAGGTGCTCAATATTTCTACCTAATTAATTTTGAAAGTTTTCTTACAGTGGAGTGACTCTGTGTGTGTGTAGACTGCTCTTAAAAAATGCTATAACTTTCCAGAAGTGGATTTAGTTCAAATATTAGCCATCATTTACCAATTACTGGTCCTTGATGTTGAAAAAAAGTACTTCACTGAATTGATCATGGTCTTTAAAATAAAATTTGTTTGTTGAACAAACTTTTGAATTCTAATGGTGCAGAGCATTGAGGTTACTTTAGAATGAGTGTTTTTATTTATGTTATAAGAGGATTGGATAATATTTGTTTTAGCTTAACCGAATTGAAGCATGGCTACATAACTGATTCTGAGGACTTCTTTATTTGTTGTTTCATATATAACTGGAGTTATTAAAATTCTTGGTAAATTTTTACCTTGATAAATTCTGTGGGACAGGTTTGTTCTGGGAGATGTTTTTGTTACTCAATAGTTAACAGTTCAAACAACTGCTTGCATAATGTTCTTTACACATTATTTTTTAGGAAGATCCTGGTGATGATGTATTCAGGGAGCAAACATCAGTGTCTCAAAATTAAAGGACTAATGTACTAACCAATATACTGCTCTTCAATGTATAGTCAACTCTCATCATTTTGAAAACACTGTATTATAAAAACATTGACGTACCTCAGTTCCTGGCTTAGGTTAAAGATAATCCCTAACCTAAGACAGTCAATACTCAGCTTATATCTCTACATAAACTTGCCCCTCTTTGGCAGCTTCATGGACATTGGTGCCATGACTATATGCCATGGCTATAACTTTGTTGATGAGGGTCCCATTGACAGGGCCTTTGTAGAAGAAGAAAAAGAAGGTGGCATCAAGGCTCTTGGAATTGCTGCTGCACATCCTCCTTTCTTTTGGGGTAAGAGCGGAGTGAGGGTCAGGAGACAATTTATTTTTGGGATCCCCAGATAGAACTCAATGCATATTTTCTCCTTTTTTAAAGTATATTTTATTGATTATGCTATTACAATTTTCCTTTTTATCCCCCCTCTACCCTGCAACCCCCCACCCTCCAGCATTCCCCTCCCCTTAGTTCATGTCCATGGGTTGTACGTAAAAGTTGTTTGTCTTCTCCATTTCCTATACTATTCTTAACCTCCCCTGTCTATGTTATGCCTACCAATTATGCTTCTTATTCCCTGTAACTTTCACCACCCCCATTTTTCCCTCCCCCTCCCCACTGATAACTCTCCATGTGATCTCCATTTCTCTGGTTCTGTTCCTGTTTTAATTGTTTGCTTAGTTTTTGTTTTTGTTTTTTAGGTGCCATTGTAGATAGTCATGAGTCTGTTCTCATTTTGCTTTTTTTGATTTTCTATTTCTTAGATAAGTCCATTTAGCATTTCATATAATAAGGGCTTGGTGATAATGAACTCCTTTAACTTGAACTTATCTGAGAAGCACTTTATTTGCCCTTCCATTCTGAATGATAGCTTTGCAGGATAGAGTAATCTTAGATGTATGTCCTTGCCTTTCATGACTTTAAATACTTCTTTCCAGCCCATTGTCACCTGTAAGGTCTCTTTTGAAAAATTATCTGATAGTTTTATGGGAACTCCTTTGTAGGTAACTGTCTCCTTTTCTCTTGCAGCTTTTAAGATTCTCTCCTTATCTTTAATCTTGGGTAACTTAATTATGATGTGCCTTGGTGTATTCCTCCTGGGGTCCAATTTCTTTGGGAACTCTCTGGGCTTCCTGGACTTCCTGGACATCTATGTTCTTTGCCAGATTGAGGAAGCTTTCCTTCATTATTTGTTCAAATAACTCTTCAACTTCTTGCTCTTCCTCTTCTCCTTCTGGCATTCCTATGTTTTGGATGTTGGAGTGCTAAAAGTTTTCTTGGAGGTTCCTAAGACTTTCCTTATTTTTTTGAAATTTTCTTTCTTCATTTTGTTCTAGCTGGATGTTTCTTCCTTTCTTTTGATCCAAATCGTTCATTTGAGTCCCAGTTTCCTTCTCTTCTCTGTTGGTTCCCTGTATATTTTGC
This sequence comes from Carollia perspicillata, assembly GCA_004027735.1. Lineage (NCBI taxonomy): Eukaryota > Metazoa > Chordata > Mammalia > Chiroptera > Phyllostomidae > Carollia > Carollia perspicillata. The sequence continues at coordinate 30,708 of PVKM010007474.1, read as the reverse complement.
TTTATTTCACTTTGTATAGCCTTCATTTCTTCCTTTATTTTGCAACTGAGCTCAATCGATTCTGTGAGCATCCTGATTACCAGTGTTTTGAACTCTGCATCAGATAGATTATCCATCTCCTTGTCGCTTAGTTGTTTTTCTGGAGTTTTGATCTGTTCTTTCATTTGGGCCATATTTCTTTGTCTTTGTGCACCTGTCATGTTGTGAGAAGGCAGAGACTTAGGGCCTAGTGGGGGCCTAAGAGGGCCCCGCTAGAGTGAGACAACCCTCTTTGCTGCACTGTGGTGTTGTCCGGGGGGAGGGGTCAGAGAGGGGACAATGCCAC
>PVKM010007474.1:0-30283 GCA_004027735.1 Carollia perspicillata | reverse complement strand
CTCCTACCAGTCTGGATGAATGTTTCTTTAGCTCCTTGATTGTCAGTGTTTAATGCATTTTGATTCGCTGTCAGCTCTGGTTGTTCACTGTTTTTAAATTGGTTGTTGTCCTTCTTTTGGTTGTGTGAGGAAGTGAAACATTTCTACCTATGCCTTTGTCTTGGTTGGAACTCCTGTTCCCATCTGTTTTGAAACATTCTAAATTAGTCAGCACTGTTATTATTTTGTATATACAGTAATTATTTCAATATTCCCACATGTCGATGATCAGCTTCTTTATTTATCATTTTTTATAATCACCTGAGGGCATTTTTGTCCATCTCTGGGTTGTGGGTTCCATCCCCACTCCAGGCACACGTGAGAGTCAATGCTTCTCTCTCACATTGATGTTTCTCTCCCTCTCCATCTTCTCTCCCTTACTCTCTCTCTTCCTCAGAGGTTTTCTAGTTGTGTCAGGGCAAAATCTTTTCTCAGCTTTTCTAGATCAGAGAATGAATAGCTCCTCAGTTTCAGGACATATGGCTTGTTTTTCTGAAGGGAAGAAAGCATATAATAAGGGAGTTAACAAGGGGTGATATTTTTTACAACGTTCTTTTAAAACTAAAAAACTTCTTTAAACACCAGGAACAGCTTAAATAGTTCACTTGCAGCCTGAGGGGCTCATGTGGGCATTTCCCTGTGGGACATGTTCTGTCCCCATTTCACCCAGACAGCGGGCATGACGGGCATTCCAGGCATATACATGCTGCCTCCAGGCCTTGTGGCCACCCTCCTCTGGCCTTCGGCCCAAGGGGTCCAGCAGTACTCAGGGGAGGCTGAAACCGGAAGGTCAATGTGTATTTTCTTGTGGAAATTAGACTATTATAATCCAGTGCTTGATTATGCTATGAGTGGAATGGAATAGGATTCTAACCTCTATGAGAAAGTGCCTTCCAAATTCTAAGAACTTGTAGAACTAAATCCATTTGTGTGTTTTTGTTTCCTATGGGAAATAGAGGACTCTCTACAATCCAAAAATTATAGAACTTCCTTATTTTAGAATTGGAAGAGACCTTGGTAGTCATCTATTTCAAATTCATTTTAGAGATAAGGATACAAAATTCTTGAAGAAACTTAAATCCAATTTGACTGGAAAAATACGATCCCATAGGATTGAGCCTTTAAAACATTTTAAAAAATCAATTTTATCTACAAGCTTATTTATTTTAGCTTCCAAGATTCTTGGTTTATTCAGTTTTCATAGTTTCATAATATTCAAGCCTAAGAATTCATCATTTGAGAATATTCTAGGTTTCTCTGTATGAGGACTTTTCCATCATTAATCAATTTTTTATGCTATATAGATTAAAAGATGGTAAGACTTCATGTATTTTATTGGTTGTATCTTCTTTGCTGTGTTATTTTATCAATTGTGTTAATATAGAGTTGAAAATGTACTATGATGGACAAATAATTGCCTTAAATGGCTAGTTATTGCTCCTGATTTGATTTATTTTAAAATTTCTAGCTATGTGTTTACCTGAACTGTATGTGTTTTTGATCTGTGGATTGGTTTATTATGTTAAGGTAGACAAGAGAAGAACATGTGCTCAACAAATGTAGTGTTACTGGTTTTCAAAACCTGATCATAATTCAAAATTATTTTGAAAACTTCATTTTGATTTTTGTGATTTTTTCTTGATATCTTGTAGGAATTATATGTTTATTTTAAAAAATGACATATGAACAAATTGTTTTTGCAAAATGACATATTATTATTCCGCTTTTATATCTCTCTCCTGCTCAAACATATACCCTAATAAGATAAAACAAAAAGTCAGAGATGTTAATATTATAGTGAAGTCAAAAATTTCATGATTTCAATGAGGGTAAACTATCTTTAACATCTTTTCCACCTTAAACATCTCATTCTGAGGATGAAACTGTAGCAACTGCTACTGGAAAAGAGTGACAGGGAGTCAATAGGTGAGTTTTAAGCTTGATTTTCACTTTTGACTTCTTCAGAATTCAAATATCAGAGTGACTTTTCAGATTTCAAGATACGAGTGTTTGTTGGTCTTAGTCCTCTTCATTGAGCTTTCTATTAATCCTCCATCCTACCTAATTGTAGGAATGTATAGTTTTTCAGCCATCTTGGTCACATAGCATCTTACCCAGTCTCACAGATTAAATTATTTGTAAGTTATACAAATATTAAAGGTATATTCACTTAGTTTTAAATATTATTTTTCTATTGCAAGTTACTGACATTATATGCTTTTCATCTATGTTTAACATTTTTATGATTTTTTTTGCTGAAAGAATATAATCAATGTGCTAAGTGTTATGTTTTAAACAGATAAAAATATACAATTTTATGTCTAAGTATTTTTCGATGTAAGCATCAATATTAAATTAAATTCTAATTCAGTGATTTCATTTTCTTGAAAGTATTTCTATCAGAAATTCATATTGTACTTGTATTATGCTGAACATGATGAAACGTTCTTTTCTTTTCTTTGTTTTGTCCTTATTGCAGCAATCACTGAAACAGTCAAAGTTTAATTTAAATTGAACTGTTTCTCTATAGAATAAACAGAATATCTCACCTGTGAAGGGTGATTACACTTTGTGAATTTGTTCTAAGACCATCGTAATTTCTAACTCACAGCATTGTATGCCTGAAGTTAAAAACATTGGTATATGATATTGTAAAAGAGAAGATATTTTGAACCCTACCATTGTCTCACTGAGACCAGAAATCGATATTTGAGTTTGTTTTATTTGGACTTATACTTCAAAATATATGATATCTAGTTCTGTTTTTAAAAAGTGTTTCACTAAGTTACTCTGGAATGTATGCTTTTATTGTAAACAACTTTGCTTTATGATATAGTAGATATGTTCTAAGTAAGACTCAGTAATAGAGATTTGCTAAGGAGACTATAGGAACCCACAGGTTTCTTTCATTATTAAGTGAACTAGATTACTACTAGATCTAATTGTATATTAGACACCTAGATTGAAAGATTTTTTACGGAACCAAGTAAACTTTTCTGGTTTTGGAAAATTGAATTTAGAGCCCATTGCAAATGAGATTTGGGTCATGGGATAATGAGCCAGTTAGTAAGTTTTATTTTAGTTTTCGACCATATTTTGGATTAAAAGAACTAATTGGATACAAACCCCTTTCTGAATAGAGCAGTGTTAACAGAGGCTAACTTGGGGACTAGTTCACTTATCAATTTTATTTATTAATTTGAAGAGAAAGTATACAGGGAAATCTGTTGTTTCCTTGGAATAAGAAGCCTATTCTAGGCCTTTTCAGGTAGCAAAATGCTAACCAAAATGGATAATATATACAAAATATCAAAGATAGGTAAATAGGATGAAACTGGCAAAAAATCTCCACTTGCCCAAGGTGTAAATACTTCCCATTTTTATTCTTGTTTAATACAAAGACAATAAAGCTTTATCTCTTCATTATTACTTAGAATAAGCAGAATTACTTCAAAGGTTTTTGTGTATATGTGCCAAAAAAATAAGAGAAATGCTAGATATTATCAGTAAAGGTATTAGAGTACAGCAGAATCTTGGCCTTAAGCAAAACATTATAGTAGCCAGACTAGAAATCCAGATTTAAAAATAAAATTACATTTTCATACATGGCTGGCAAGGCTTAGGTGATTGGAGTGTTGTCCTGTAGCCAAAAGGTTGTGGGTTTGATTCCTGGTCAGGGCGCATGCCTAGGCTGCAGGCTGGATCCCCAGTCCTGGTGTGGCATGTACAATCCCCGGTCCAGTTGCGTGAGATCCCTGTCCAGGTGCGTTTGGGACGCAGCCCATCTATGCTTCTCTCTCGCATGATATTTCTCTCTCTCCCTTTCTCTTTCTCTTCCTCTCTCTCTAAAAAGCAATGAAAAATGTCGTCAGGTGAGGATAAAAAAATTGTACATTTCCAGAAAGAAACCGAAACAGAAGAAATCCAGAAAATCTTTAGGAAATGTGAATTAATTCACATCAATATAAACTTAAAAACATAACTTTTGATTTGGGAAAGATTAAGGCTGACAGTAGATTTGATTTATAAATACTCATGAAGACTATATATAAAGAGAAGATGGATTTAGTTACCGTTATGGGCCTCCCTGTCTGAACCACAGCCCCTGCCCTGCAATCTTCAATTGTTTATGTAGAAGCTCTGAAGCACAGTTTAGAGAATGGGTTTTGAATTTGAAGATTTGGATTTATGTTTTGATTCCCAAACTAAACAGCTATATGACTTTAAACTTCCTCGTTTAAAAAAATTAGAATATCCCATAGGTTGAGATATATGAGGTCTCTCCAGAAAAAGTCCAGCCTTGTTAATATAATGAAAATGGCCTGTGCAACATCGATGTAACCTGGCAGCCAAGGAGGGTGGACTGGAATGTGAATGTGTGAACAATGACGACTTCACTGTGCTAGTCAGTGGGGGTGGTAGATGCCTTTGAGTGAGCCTGTGTACTGTGTGACCATTGCATTCAAAATGACTGAGTGAGTAGAGCAATGAATCTGAATCAGATTTTGTGTTAAGCTTGAACATTCCTCCATGGAAACGATTCGGATGATTCAGAGGGCTGCAGCTAGGGGCAACTGGTGATTGGCAGCTTAAGCACAACACATCCATTCATGCATCATGTCTCAGGCAGGGTTTTTGGTGAAACATCAAATCACTCAGGTGACTCAGCCCCACTACAGCCCAGATTTGGTGCCCTGAGACTTCTGGCTTTTCCCAAAACTAAAATCACCTTTCAAAGGGAAGAGATTTCAGACCCTCAACGTGATTCAGGAAAATATGATGGGACAGCTGATGGTAATTGGGAGAACCGTGTGAAGTCCCAAGGTGCCTATTCTAAAGGGGACTGAGGTGTTATTGTCTATGTACAATGTTTCTTGTATCTTGTATTGTCTTCAATAAACGTTTCTATTTTTCATATTACGTGGCTGGACATCTTCTGGACAGACCCGTATTGTTAAATTAGGTATGACATGAGTGGAAAAACCTGACACAAAGTAGAACTCGATAAAAGCAGATAGAATGAGATCATGTGCTCATCTCAAATCCTTCTTTCCAGACTCACGTTCTTTTCAGGAGGGTTCTCAACCTGTTGCCCATGGATATGAAGTCTGTGATGCTCACCTTTTAGCACTTGCTTCTTTTGACTCATCACTTGCTTACTCAGCTGGGTTTTATCTTCAGATACTGTTTTCTTCAATGCAAACTTCCCAGTTATTGATATGTTTATATATGTACGTTTAAACTTTGTTGCTTTTATGCTTGAAGGGTAACTTGGCTGAGTATACACTATTGGGCCACACTTTTAGGATTCTAGAATTTCTCTGCTTATTTCCCAGGTATTTAATGTTTTTGAGGTAAAGGCTGAGGCTAGCCACAACCCCTTCCACTTCCAACTTTCCAGATGATTTTTTTGTAAACCTTTAAAGTACAAAGTTTATCAGGATGTATTTTGGCATTAATAGTTATATTTTACTTTTTCCTGGGGACATGAATTACTTTCTTCTACTATGTATAAGTAATTATTTTGGTGCAGGTTCATCTAAAAATTTTTCTTCTTTAAAATCAGTAATTATAAATGTTGCATCTCCATTGTTTTCCTAGTGATCAGTTTTATATCCAATACTTTCTGTTCATGTTACCCATTTCTTTTTAAATGATTTCTCTAATCTTCCCTCTATGCCCTAGTTTCAGGTGGTAAAACAATTTTTTTCTACATTTAGTGAGAGTTTTATCTATGTAACGGCTTAGTTTTCCTTCTTTCATTTCTTTCTTGAGGTTTGCCAGCTCACTTTTCAATTACTATTGTCTTATCTCTTCTTTGATCTCTTTATCTTTTCTTTGAGGTCTTTTTCCCCCCTCAGAGATCATGTTATTGTTTGCTTTTTTTTTGAAACTGAGGAGAAATAATGTCTAAATTTCCCCATTGTTTCCTTGAGCAAGGGAGAAAATCATTATTCTTTTAATGTGTTATCTTTGTCTTTAATATCTCATTTTTCCATTATATATGTAGATATAGATCCTGCCTAATTCCTTTCTTACTGCTTATCTTCAGATGGGGGTATAGTTATATTGGATATTTCATTGCTGAAAAACAGTATTAAGAGGGATAGTATAGAGTGAATTGGAGGCAGTCTCAGCAGCTTTAAAATTGGCCTTTTTTGTCTTGAAAAGCATCAGTTATTTATTTATTTACAATCGGCTTATATCTCTTCTTAGTTTCTGCCATTAGAAGTTTGGTGTGGCTTACAAGCCACACGGAAGTCAGGCACCTAAAGTCAGGCTATCTGTGCAGTGATCTGGTCATCTCTGCTTCCTTCCCTCACCTCAGGCAGTGTTTTAGTAGATTAGATAATAGACAAGATGGTATATCTGCATGTTTCTTCCTTACTTAGCTCAACTTTGCCTGCAATTTCTCACTGTGGAACTGGGTCTTCACAGGGTAGTCCCTACTACTTCTGCTGTCTCTCATGCACGTAAATCTTACCACTTTAATCAGAGGATCATTTGATATTCTTTTAGACCTTGGTACTACTTTTAGAGAAATTTATTCTTGCTTGAGGCCTGAAGAGATAGGTGTCATTTTATAATTATTTTCCTTTATTCTGGTTGAGATTTCAATATAGTTAGCACATATTTTTCATTCTGTGGTTTGAGCTTGTAGGTATGGATTTTATTGCTTCATTAAGGATCTACCCCCCATCCCCATTTTTTGTTCTTTTTGGTTGTTTTCAAGGGAGAAGAGTTCAGAAAAAATTGCTTTTACTCCTTCATCTTTGACCAGAATTCTAAATTGTCTTTTAAAAAATATTTATGTGCTCTATTCTTTTTAAGTCAATTAAACATTTCCTAATACTTACTGAGTGTCTGCCATGTGCTAAGCCTTGTTCAGTGAGGTTTATATAACGATTATCTCTCCTTCTCTTTTTTAAAATGAACTTGACACCCTTGGTTTTTTTTTTAAGATTTTATTTATTTATTTTTAGTAAAAGGTGAAAGATTTATACGATTTGAAGAGAAACCAGATATTATTTACTTATTTTTAGAGAGAGGGGAAGGGAAGGAGAAAGAGAGGGAGAGAAACATCAATGTGTGGTTGCCTTTCACATCCTCCCACTGGGGACCTGGCCGCAACCCAGGCATGTGCCCTGACTGGGAATTGAACTGGCGACCCTTTGGTTCACAGGCCCGTGCTCAATCCACTGAGCAATGCCAGCCCGGGCTAACTATTATCTCTCTTAATCTCAAAAATATCCTGTATGTTTTTGGTATTACCTCATTTAAAAATAAAAAAACCCCAAGGTTCAGAGAAGTAAATTGTCCAAGGTCACACAGGAGACCTAGGATTAAAACTCAGGTATTGGACTCCAAAGCTAATTTTTTTTTTGCTATGCCCCATCTAGTTACTCTCTGTGTAATCACAAATTTTGAATGAGATTTTATGCATATTTCATAGTTATATTTCTTACTGCCACCTTTTGGCTAATTTGAATTTAGTAAGTATATTTATATATATGACATATACCCACAAGTATAGTTTTTCTCCCCTTTGTGTTATCTGTAAATGGGACCAGTGAAACTTTAGGATAATTATTTATTAGAATAGTCCCCTGGTGCCTGAGCATGAAAAAGATAATATTTTTGAGAATGATTACTTTTGTACCAGGTGATCCTTGTTCATCTATCATGTGATTCATTTGACATTTTGAACTGCAGAAAAATATCCAAAGCCATGTGAGTTAAATATAACTTAGTCATTGTTATGGAAGATTATGAGTAGTTAGCTATACAGAAACATTTAAGGATAAAGTAGGTGGGATCAAAGAGGAGAATAATCAGGCCTGGGTTGTATGGTCAACTAACTGGCTGCTCCAGTTTCTCCTCATATCTGGTAAATATTTGCTTGTTTTCCTTTAAAAAAATTTCCCCATTGTGTTCTAGAGTAACAAGATCTTGAAATGCACACAAAATAGCATGGCACATTTGCACATGGCTTAATTACTAGTGATGGGCTGTACTACTTAGAGATGGCTTGCTTTTTCTCTAGTAGTAGTCTAGCTATCTGGCATGGAGACCTGCTATAAGATTCTTGACTTGTGGGATGGGAGTAAAAGACAGAAAACTGTACTGAAAAACAATTAAAATAAAAAAAAATTTGTAAAAAAAAAAGAGCATTTACAAAGTAAAGTTTATGAGGAAATAGGGTCTTAAAAAAAGATTCTTGACTTGCTTTCTTTTTTTCCCCATTTTTTTATTGTTATTCAACTACAGTTGTCCCCATTTACTTCCCACCACTTTCCCCCACCCCACCCACTCCACCCTGCAAACTCAGTCCTACCCCTCTCCCCCTGTTGGCTTTGTCCATGGGTCCTTCATACATGTTCATTGATGACCCTTTCCCTTCTTTCCCCCATTAGCCCCCTGCCCTCACCCCTCTGGTTACTGTCAGTTTGTTCTTTATTTCAATATCTCTGGTTATATTTCACTTGCTTATTTGTTTTGTTGATTAGATTCCACTTATAGTTGAGATCATATGTTATTTGTCTTTCACCTCCTGGCTTATTTCACTTAGCATATGCTCTCCATTTCCATCCATGCTGTCATGAAGGGTGGGAGCTCCTTCTTTCTTTCTGCTGTGTAGTATTCCATCATGTAAATGTACCACAGTTTTTTGATCCCCTCATTTACTGATGGGCACTTAGGCTGTTTCCAGCATTTGGCTAAATTAAATTGCACTGCTATGAACAATGGGGTGCATAGGTTCTTTTGGATTGGTGTTTCAGGGCTCTTAGGGTACAGTCCCAGCAGTGGAATTACTGGGTCAAAAGGCAGTTACAATTTTAGTTTTTCTGAGGAAATTCCTTACTCTTTTCCACAGTGGCTGCACTAATCTGCATTCCCACCAACAGTGTACTAGGGTTTCCTTTTCTCCACAACCTTGCCAACATTTGTTGTCTGTTGATTTGTTAATAATGGCCATTCTGACCAGTGTGAAGTGGTATCTCATGACTCTTGACTTTCTGTTGCTGCACACCTATGGTGTGCTGCTACAATTCTAAATACTACTTAACTGGTGGTTAGAAAGTTTTCTGCTGGCTAAATTATGTGTCTAAACAGTTTAAATTATTGAATAAAAAGCCAATAATAACTGGAAGTTACATTGCTACAATACTATGTTAATATTTCAAATATAATTACAACTGTGATAGAAATTGTCAGGCAGAGCAGATCATGGTCTGAAGCCCCAAAGGTCTGACCAGATGGAAAATGACTCCTTAAATATGTTGAGAGCAACTCATTCAGGTGCATTAGGGACTACATGTTTTTTTGGATTTAAAAAAGCACTGATGCCCACAAGCTAGTGACCACTAGTGACTCAAAACAGGCACTATAGTGAGTACATGGTAGTATTTAGGCAGCTACAAAAAACTGGGTGTGCACTTTTTAAAGAAAAGAGAAACACCCTAGTGCTTTTCTTATGGCCTGTGAAATCAGAGGCTAAAAGTTTTCCCCTGAGGCAAGCTATTTTTGTAGGTGCTCTTGCCCAGAGAAGTACTATCAATTTCTCTTCTTATTTTCCAGTTCCTTGGGTTCTTATTCACATACCTCCTCATTGTTGTGCTCATTCCTATCTTCCTGTATGTCTATTTTTTATAGATGTTTCCCTCTTTTTAGTGTACTTACATTGCCCTGTTTTACTTAGAAAAGTTAGTTATTGAAGTCTTTTATAGCCAGTGCAGGTTTCACACAAGCACAGATCCCACCTGTTAATGCTTAAAACTTGGCAGAGAAAAACAGCATGTGAGTGTGGGATGAGCATAAGAGCAAGTGCTTTGGAGTCACCTATTCCTGGACCTGCACCTCAGACCTTTATTTACCCATCTCTGGAATACCTTTGCATAAGTTATGTTACTTTTCTGAGCCACAGTTTTCTAAAAGATGGAGATAATGCCTTTCTTACTGAATTGATATAAGGTGTAAGTTGTATGTTATATGAAGAATGGCTAGTACAAGGATAAAAACATATTTAATCTGGCATATTGTACTATTGATCACAATTGTTTATTCCCTCATAATTTACCTCATAATGAAGCATACTTCCTCCTCCCTATTGATTTTGGGTCTTGGCCATGCCCTTTCGGAGCTCAGTTTTTTAGAAGCCTTGCAAGTTTCCACCAGATCCCTTATTCCCTGTGCCCTCTCTTGTAAGAAGAGCGTGTTTCACACATAAGATGTATCCTCAGCCTGAGGTCTAGAATAAGAAGGCAATAGAGCAGACTTGAATCTGACTTACACCCTACAGCTGACTCATAAGCTGACTAGCCTTCACCAACATGGAGTATTAGCAGAGCAATCAGTATTTGTTGTAAGTCACTGAGTTTTGAGATTGTTATGCAGTACTGTACCATTTCTTTTAGCAGTTTCTGTATTTGTCAGCTTTGCTATAGTCACAAAGAATCCCAGAGTCACAGTGGCTTTAAACAACAAATTTATTTCTCACTTGTGAGTCTTCAGGTTATCTGTGGCTGTGCTTGGCTCTCTGGCATATGCCATTTCAATCTGTGATCCAGGTCAGGGGAGCAGCCTCTGTCTGGGACATGCTGTTCTCATAGCAGAGGCCAGAAGTACAAAAGGTTGATCCAAATGATGTAGGTGCATTTAAAGCTTCCATAAGGATGTGGTGTATGTCATATCTTCTCATATTCCATTGGCCAAGTCACCTGTCCAAGCCTGGCAGTGGGGCAGGGAAATATATTCCATTTACTGAGAGGCACTGAAGTCACATGTCAAAGAATGAGAACAGATATTTGGGAACATAATACAATTGACCACAGTAGGCTTTTCACACGTTAGATTTCTTCTGTCTTCTGTACCTCTCATTCCATTCTAGGTAAAACACAAATACATCTGGGAGGGGTAATAGATTAATTTAATTTCACATAGGGTAGAAGTATTAGATACTTCAGAGCAGATTCCTGTTGAGGGTACAGTGGCAGCAAAAAAGAATAAGCAAAATAGTTATTACAAGTTGGTTAGACCCATGCAGATTGATTATGTTCCCAGAAAGCATTGGGGAATTTTCCATCTTGGAAATGTAATTTTATAATGTCAGGTTTTCAGGATCCTAAAGTGAAATGGCTGTGGCAGTAGTTATTTCTGTTTGACTAATTGCCCTAGGTTGACTTTTTCCCTCTCCTCAGTGCTGTAGGAATTTTTATGAGCCTTTTTAAAGTAACTGAGATGCCAGTCAGGATACTTGCAATGAACAGGTGATATCTCTAGTCTGGTTGTTGCCCCTGAGCGAAAAGTCTCTTTGGCCACAGGAGCTTCTTTGAATTGGCATCCACTGTACTAGGGCATGAAAGCTCATTAAAAAACATTTTTATCTATTATATAACCTGCCGAAGTTTCTCTTCCCTGCATTTATGCATGTCTATGGGGGTCAGAGTATCTTAGAAGAGTTCTGGGGAAACTTGAACTTAATGCAACATTTAAATTCATTTTGTGACCTTAATTTCTCTCCTCTGTTCTATGTCCTGATTTTCTTGCCACTTTTTAAACATATGAATCTTATTTTAAGCAAACCTGATAGAGAAGATACATTAACATTCAATAAATCAGTACCTTTTAAACTTAGTATTGCATCATGAAATTTGAAAGGTTTTCTTTAAGAAGTTTAGCTTATTGGCTATAAATTGGAAGACACAGTTAATATTACATTGGATTTTTATCCTAGCCACTGAAAATGAGAGCTCATTTATGTTTTTTTCTTCTTTGATGCTGATTTTCTTAAAATCTGGCAGGTGGACAGATCAATAGCCTTTCTCTTGTCTTTCTTACTGGGATATTTTCTTTGCCTTCAGAAGAAAGGTGCAACAGAACTTCCATTATTGATATAGGTACAAAGTGGAGGTCTGCTCAGATATGAATAAATTATATGGATAATTTATTGGATATTGACTTTTCTTTTTTAAAAAAAATTTATTTTAATTGTTGTTCAAGTACAGTTTTCTTTCTTTTACTCCCATCCCTCCCCACCTCCCTCCCATTTCCACCCCCCTTAGTTTTTGTCCATGTGTCCTTTATACTTGTTCCTGCAAACCCTTCACCTTTTCCCCTGAAATTCCCTCCCCTCTCCCTTCTGGTCACTGTCAGCCTGTTTTCTATTTCAGTGTCTTTGGTTATATTTTGCTTGCTTGTTTGTTCTGTTGTTTAGGTTCCTGTTAATGAAACATTATTATTGAAAAAGTTACTGTTGTGCTTTTGAAAACAAAGGACGTAAGTACAGCTTTTCAACTTTTCTGTTTTTAAAACGGTTGCCAGTGATTGAAGAAGAGATAAATGATATGATGTGGCTTACAGCATAGCAAGCATTTCCTTCCATCCTTCATGGGAATGTGTTCCAAAACATTTCCTAGCTATGATTTTTCTGGGTGAAGTTTGTTTGTATAAGGGGTTTCCATATTTAAATTCAAAAGTCATATTACAGAGCTCCTGCTACTCAGAGCAGTTTTTCTAGGCTTTGTAGGTGAAGCTAAAATGAACAAGACATGTTTTCTCCCCTCAATGAACTTATTTATAGCCTAGTGAAAGAGACAAGAGTTATTACATAAATTATTCTAATACAAAGCAAAACTTCTGTGTCCAAATAAAATATACAGCCCATGCTATCAGCATGGTAAGAAAATGAGAGATTAACTTCTGCTGGAAAACTTAAGTCTCAGTTTCATGGAAGTAGCATTTCTATTCAACAGGTGAGGGGAGTGGCATTCCACTTTTTCTAAGGAAAGAACATGAATAAAGCTGGAAAGTAGGAAAATGCAACTTTGGGGAAGTAGGAAACCATCCTAGTTAGCTAAAGTTCTGCTTGTGGTCAAGAGCATGAAGCTGTGAAGGATATGGCGGCCAGGTTAATGGAGCCTTGAATGGGATAGTAAAGATTCTGGTCTTTATGCTAAGGGGTGAAATACAGCCAAATAGATTTTGAGCATACCAGTGACATGGTCATATCTACCATATTTTTGGACTATAAGATACACCTAGGTTTCAGAGGAGGAAAATAGGAAAAAAATTTGAAGCAAAAAATGTGGTAAAATATTTAATGACATAAATAACGTAATATCTCACCAATGTACATGTAAACTACATTTACTAGCCAGGTAAGCTACATTTGGACTATAAGATGCACCCCCATTGTCCTCCCAAGTTTGGGGGAGGGGGAAAAAAAGAGAAAGTGAGTCTTGTAGTCTGAAAAATGCGGTATATTTAAGGAAGATAACTAGAAAGATTATGGAAAGAAGGAGCAATGAATTAACAGGAGAAGAAATGGGAATTAGAGATCTCAGGCTGTTTAGAGGTTCAGGTGAGAGACAAAGGGTTAGTCTAGGGCAGTGAGAGAGGAGAAGATGAAGTTAAGTTTTAGAATCATTTTGGTAATGACATAATATAAAATATTTCATTGGGAAATGAAATAATTTAATGACAGATTAGTTTCCAGACTCAGACTCAAGCTACATTTTGTAGATAGAATTCAGATGATCTGGCAACCGGATGGAATAATTTTAAGATGCTACTTTAAATCAACCCAGTTATAGTAGCAATCACTTTCTTCAGTCTTCTTTGATGCCTAGGTATCTCATGTGGCCATGAGTTTAAGTTCTAGGACGGCAGGTGTTATCTAGCTGGATGTAAAAACCTAGAGGTTATCTATAAGGAGTAATGAAAGCTCTTTGCTAGTAGGCCTGGCTTTTCCTAAAGCTCATGGGAGAAAGCAAAAGTACTATTTTGAGTGATTAGAACAATATCTTGACTATAGAACTTGGTATTTTCAAAGAATTTTTAATCTCATCATATCCCATTCTTTCAGCAACTCTGAAACAAAAAAATATCATACATTTTAGAAGTTTGGGTAAACTGAGAAACAATAAGATTAAGTGGCATTTCTGGGGTTACACAGTCAGCTGGTAGCAGAGAAAAGAAGAGCACGCACCTTCGGGTTAGCCGCTCTTATGTACCAGTATTACTCTGCTTTTGCCAGTTTGCCACTTGACCTAGTTTTAGTAAAATCACCATGTGTAGATATTCCAGATAAATTCCCCATTGCCTCTAATTCATTTACATAACACAAGAGTATATCAATAATGTATTTTGTGGCATCAAAAACATTAATTTTTTTATTTTTTATAAATTACTTTATTGTTGTTCAATTACAGTTGTCTGCATTTTCTCCCCACCCCAGCCAAACCCACCTCCCTCCCTTGCTTCCACCCTCCCCCTTCATTTTGTCCATGTGTCTTTATAGTAGTTCCTGAAAACCCTTCTCTCCACTGTCCTCTCCTCACTCCCCTCTGGCTATTGTTAGATTATTCTAAATTTCAGTGTCTCTGGTTATATTTTGTTTGCTTTTTTCTTTTATTGATTATGTTCCAGTTAAAGGTGAGATCATATAGTATTTGTCCCTCATTGCCTGGGTTATTTCACTTAGCATAATGCTTTCCAGTTCCATCCATGCTGTTGCAAAGGGTAGGAGCTCCTTTTTTCTCTCTGCTCCATATAATTCCATTGTGTATATGTACCATAGTTGTTTGGTCCACTCATTTACTGATGGGCACTTACTTAGGTTGCTTCCAGCACTTGGCTATTGTAAATTGTGCTGCTATGAACATTGGGGTGCATAGGTTGTTTTGGATTGGCATTTGAGGGTTCTTAGGGCATAATCCCAGCGGTGGAAGTGCTGGGTCAAAAGGCAAATCCACTTTTAGTTTTCTGAGGAAATTCCATACTGTTTTCCACAGTGGCTGCACCAGTCTGCATTCCCACCAACAATGTACTAGGGTTCCCTTTTCTTCACGTTCTCTCTAATACTTGTTTGTTGATTTGTTTATGATGGCCGTTCTCACTGGTGTGAGGTGGTATCTCATCATGGTTTTAATTTGCATCTCTCTGACGGTTAGTGATGAAAGACTTAAATATACGTCGTGACACCATAAAAGTCCTAGAGGAAAATATCAGCAAGAAAATCTCAGACATTCCATGCAGAACATTTTCACCAATATGTCCCCTAAAGCAAGAGACATAAAGGAAAGAATAAACAAATGGGATCTCATCAAATTAAAAAGCTTCTGCATGGCTAAAGAAACTAGCATTAAAATAAAAAGAGAACCAACTACATGGGAAAACATATTTGCCAATGATACCTCAGACAAGGGTTTGATCTCCAAATTATATAAAGACCTCACACAGCTCCACTCCAGGAAGACAAACAACCCAATTAAAAAATAGGCAAAAGACTTGAATAGATACTTCTCCAAGGAGGACACACAAAGGTCTCAGAGACATATGAAAAGATGCTCAGCATCACTAGCTATCACAGAGATGTACTTTATTTATGTATTTTAAAAAGTTATTTTATTTTTTTAGAGTGAGGGGAAGGGAGGGAGAAGGAGAGGAAGAGAAACGTCAGTATGAGAGAGAAACATTGATTGGTTGCCTCTTGGACGTACGTCGACTAGGGACTGTACCAGCAGCCCAGGCATGTGCCCTGACCGGGAATTGAACCAATGATCTTTTGCTTTGTGGGACGATGCCCAACCAACTGAGCTACACCAGCCAGGGCCACATTTTTTCCTTTTCAGATTGCATTTGCATTTCAGGGCATTGACTTATTTGGTAATGACATTGAAACTACTGATTTTGCTTGCAAGAATACCAGAGTCATCCCCTTCCTGTGGACTAAGTTTACTCAGGCACTGGTTAGAAAAGTGTACTTTCGAGAACTTAGAATTTTTTTCTTTATCACCATTGACTTGCTTTTATTTACTAGAGTCTTGTGTATTCATGAGAAAACAGGCTCTGAGACTCTAAGTCAGAAGTCTTCAAATTTTCTTGATTCACGATGTCTTTAGTGTGTTGGTAATTCTTTCACGGTGACTCTGGTCCAAAAGAAATAACAGTTCACTTTAGTACATACCTAGAATCAAACAACTTAAGTATTCATGTGCTAAAATCTTAGTAGTTGTTTGGAAAAATAATGCAGGGAAATTGGAAGTAAAGAAACTACTTTAATTTCATTTTTAAATAAACACAACTGCTAATGAGATGTGTTTGTCTTTTGGGCACTGCACAGCTTTCTCAAACACTGAAAACAGGTTGCCATCCTGATTTCCAGTTCCACATTGATTTTAGCATAGTTGCTTTTTATCAGTGCAAAGACTGAAAACCAGCTTTGCAAAGATACAATGTCATAGAAATGAGTGTAGTGTGATTTAAAGTGAAAGCTAATTTGTCTTTGTAGTTTTCATAGTGATGAACAGATGTCCTGTATGCTGTGTTTCTCTTGAAAAGTTAAAATACCTTGCACTGTTTCTGTGTGTTCTGTATGGTGTGTCAGGGTGTTTTGATACACTTAGGAACTACAGCCTTTTGTATTTTTCTTTGGTCTACAATGACAATGCATTTTTCTGGGATACATCAGTGTGTCTGGAAGATGGTAGGCGCTCATTAAATTTTGGTAGGTTTCCATTGTCCTGAGGCAAGCAGTTGGTCCAGAGAGGTTGGGACAAAACAAAACAAAACAAAACATGTACAATCTGCAGTTCTGGAACAAGACATACTTTGCTGAGTTATGTTTTGCCATGCTTCTTGCTTTCCTCTAGAATGAATTCTGAGGATTGTAAAACTCTCACATGAGCTTGTCAGAGGCATAGTTCACAACCTTAATCTCCTCCCATTTGTTTTTAATGTGAGGAACTCATTTTAGACATCTGTTCTAAGAAAAACAATTAGAGAGAAATTACGATGCAGTAGTCTTATTCTGAATGCTATTTGTAGCTTGGCTGGGTCCCGTACTTTTAAGTCTTTAGTAGCTTAATAGTCTCATTTCAAGGTAAACGCTGTGAGACAAGTGTGGCTTCAAATTTCTTGTCATTAGTTGACTGAGTCACCTTGCTCTGATTCACCACTGCAGACAACCAAATTGGGAATAAGAATTTAGTGAGTGGATGCAAGGGGTAACATCTGCTCTGCTAGCATTCTACTCACTGAATATACAATTTGTTGAGTTCAGGTACTGCAATTAAAAGAAAAAAAAAACAAGTAAAGCCCGGGCATCTAAAATTTTCCTTTTGAGAAAGTTTTGATACATTACAATTCTGTTTTGACTTGGCTGGGATTTTCCTTGCTTAAAAAAGTTGGTTTAATCCTCCCTGGAGTGTGAAGTGCTAACTCAATGTTTTCCTAATTATGCAGAAAGAGCACCAGATGGTTTCTGAGGGTGACACTGTATGGGTGGGGGCACTGGTGACTGAGGCTGTGGTAAGCTTCGCAGTCCACAATCATCATCACCCAAAGCAGTGTGGGCTTTTGTGCCAGAGAACAGAAGATAACATTTTAAGGTTAAAAAAAAATGTCATTAGTTTTTGGGAAAGCATTTAGGTTGCTTGTGGAGTGCCATGCAGTAGGAAGGTATTTCAAATGAAGCTCTTCTTGTATTATAATTATTAAAGAAATATGTTTGTATATATTTCCTTGGAAACTTAATTTTTTTTCTCTTACTATTTTTTTCCCTTTGCCTAGACAATCATCCCACATTGTTATCCAACAGGATCAGAATCTTAACTGAAACAAAATGTTTTTCTGGGTTTTGTTATATTTGCCATTAGTTAGCCTGCAAGAAGGATTGGTTACTGTCCCCCCATCCCTTGATTAATTTATCTACACTGAGAATTGGAGGATTAAATTTAATTGCTATATCAGACATGTCTCTGTAATGCATCTTAAATCTAAGGCAAAGGTGGCACTAGTCTCCAAGACGTAGATACTTATAACAATTGCGGCAACATATAATTTCAGATAACCTGCCTTACAAGGGTATCTTATTGGAAGCATGAGTTAGGTGTTAATAATCATAATTTACCATAAATAGATGAGTTCTTATCAAAATAACCTTTAAGTAGTACATTGAGATATATCAAAATATTTCTTTTCTCTAAGTAAGTTAACCAAATTGTCCTTGCTTTTTAAAAGGTAGTATAAAAACTGATCGAAGGTTCTGTACCAAGGTACTATGTAAGTTTATAAAATGAAAGAGAAAATACAAGTTTTACCTTTAAGAGATTTATAATCTGAAGAAAGCATGCTAAAACAATTTGAGGGTTGCATTGTTCAGGTACGCCAGGATCAGGGGCTTAACTAATATATGTTGAAGAAAAAAAATTCAGTTGTACAAAGGACTAAGGTAAATAAAACTATTGACTTTGACTAGTGCAGAATAATAGATTTTTGTTGATTTGAAGAGACAAGTAAATAAGTACCTATAGGTTTAAATGTGAATTGAGGAGCTTTATAGTCTTTAAATTCTGAACAAAGTGTTAGAACCATGCTTCAATTTACTAATTGGTGTATTAATAGCTTCTAAATTTTAAGAGCGGCAACACTTTCATATGTCATTCATTCCTGTATGTTCTAACGTGACACGACATTGTTACCAGTCTTTTATAGTCTCCATGATTGTACACAAAATGAGGTGGCAGATACTTAAGTTAGCTTAAAAGACAGGTATGAGATGCTTAAAATTTTTTATTGAATTTGTTAGGGTGACATTGGTTAATAAAATTCTATAGGTTTCAAGTGTACAATTCTGTAGTACATCATCTGTATATTGTATTGTGTGTGCATCGCCCTAAGTCAAGTTTCCTTCCATCACTATTTATTCCCCCTCTACCCTTTTATACTTCCTCACATCTCCCCACCCCCTGCCTTTGCCTCTGGTAATCACCATACTGTTGTCTCTGTCAATGAGTTTTTTTCTTAATTACTTCACCTTTTTTACCCAAGCCCTCTAATCCCCTCCCCTCGGACAGCTCTCAGTCTGTTCTCTATGAGTCTATTTCTATTTTGTTTGTGTTTTTTGTTCACTAGATTCTACATGTAACTGAAATCATATGGTATTTGTCTTTCCCTGACTAGATAATTTCACTCAGCATAATACTTTCTAGGTTCATTCATGTTTTTGCAAAAGGTAAGATTTACCTATTTTTTATGGCTGAGTAGTATTCCATTGTGTAAATGCACCACAGCTTTTTTTATCCACTCATCTACTGATGGGCACTCGGGCTGCTTCCAAATCTTGGCGATTGTAAATAACATTGCAATGAGCATAGGGGTGCTTATATTCTTTCAAATTAGTGTTTCAGGTTTCTCTGGATATATTCTCAGGAGTAGAATCACTGTGTCGTGAGTCAGTTCCATTTTTAATGTTTTTATTTTTACATTCTTATTTAATTTTATTTTTAATTTTTTATTGTAATTTTTCCCATTACCATTTATCCCCCTTATACCTTATTCTACCACCTCCACCCACCCTCCTCCCCCCTGAAATCACCACACTGTTGTCCACTCCGTAAGTTCTTTTTCTTTTGGCTCCATCCCACCCCTGCTCCACTTTCCCTCACCCCAGAGCTGTTACTCTGCTCTCTATCTATGAGTCTGTCTCTATTCTGTTTGTTAGTTCAGTTTGTTCATTAGATTCCATATGTGACTGAAATCATATGGTACTTGTTTTTTTATGACTGGCTTATTTCACTTAACATAGTGTTCTCTAGGTCCATCCATGCTGTTGTAAAGGATATAATTTTCTTCTTTTTAAGGCTCAGTAGTAGTCCATTATGTAAATGTACTGCTGCTTTTTTAATCCACTCATCTACTGATGGCCACGGGGCTTTCAAATCTTGGCTATTGTAAGTAACGTTGCAATGGACATAGGGGTGCATATATTCTTTTGAATTGGTCTTCAGTTTTTTTTTCCAGATAAATTCCCAAAAGTGGAATCACTGGGTAAAAAGGCAGTTCCATTTTTAATTTTTTGGAGCAAATTTGGTACTATTTTCCACAGTGCTGCACCAAACTGCATTCCTACTAACAGTGCACTAGGGTTCTCGTTTCTCCACATCCTCACAAACACTGTTGATTTATTGATGATAGCCATTCTGACAGGTGTGAGGTGATATTTCACTGAGATTTTAATTTGCATTTCTTTGGTGATTAATGACGTTGAAATTCTTTTCATATGTCTATTGACCATCTGTATGTCCTCTTTGGAAAAGTGTCTGTTCAGGTGATTTGTGTGAGATTGACTGAAATGAAAGAGATATCATAAAAGTCACAATAAAGTTAGGTTCAATAGTTTTAAAATGAAATGTCCGGTTAAAATGATATTGCCATGTTCATTGAGTTGTGTAACAGAGAAAGGAATCAACTTGAAGTGAATGATCTGCTTGATTCAACCCATTTTACTTTTGCATAAATGGTTAAATATTCACTGCATTCCAAAAGAATAGGTATGCCAGAAAGTGGGCAGAGTCAGCTAGAAGAAAGATTTGTTTATTGCTTAAGTATGCCTAGTTAAAATAAAATAAAAGCATCTTAAAAATTACAAAAAGAGGGAGTATATATTTAGTGGACCTGCCTGGGCATAGTCATGACTTGTTCTGTCGTTTATATGATTTTGTTCTATAGTGTTTACTCTGGTATTCATTAGCACAGGGCTAAAATACCTTTCATCTTTGTTTTGTCTAACAGTGTTTTGTAGTATATTTGAAAAATAGTATGTCATCTTAAAGGTGTTTCCTTTATGCTGAAACCAGCATACTAGGATGATAAATCCCAAAGGTTCATTCTTAGATTTAGTCAGTTCTACTCATTCCAGGGAATAGAAAAGATGTTTTATAAAATAAAGATGTTTTATAATATAAAAATATACTAATTGTGCATAGGATTGCATACTTTAAAAAGGGACTGTGAAGACTCTTGTGAGACTCAATTCCAAAATAAATTATTTATTTGAATAAGTCATATGTATATATGATAAAAATGTATGAAAGTGCAGATGATGTAGAGTTAAAAGTAGTTATCCTACTTATTTGCTGCAGGTCCCTCAGTTTCTCAGTTCCCTCCCCAAAAGCCATGTCTATCACCAGTTTCTTATGTATCCATGTAGTGAACTAATTTTCAACAGGTCTGCTGCAAGAATTTTTAAAACATGTAATACTTGACTATTTAGTTAGGGGCACTGACCTTTTACCTTAGGATGTCAAATAAAAAATGAAAACATCCGGCATGAAAATAGCTGTCTGATGTCAATGTCCTGTCTTGAACCATAAATATAGAGGTCATAATAATGGAGTTGCATCTTATTGGTCATGTTGCATACTAAGGTTGTGTCTGATTGGTTAATTGTTGGTACCAGAAATCCTTATATACAAGTATAGGCACGTGATTTCTTATAAAGTCACTTTGGAGTAAAAAATGTAGGTTATTATTATTAGTAGCAGTAAATCAATAAAAATTTTAACTATTTTATCAGATTGGCAAAATATATCATTTCTTTTGCTGTGCCGCAAAAATGGCACTTTTTACTTTAAAAGGTAAAACTAATTACTTTAGTAATTAGTTTATGTGTGCCATGAGATGAAAAAGATTGAAAATCACTCATCTAAAGGTATACTATAAAATATTTCTTAAATGATATTCTTAACACAAATGATATTGTGTTATACATGTTTACCTACATCTTGCTTTCTTTTCATATATATGTATATAAGCATTTATCTCTGTGTGTGTGTGTGTGTGTGTATGATATATCTATCAGAGCATATAGCGCTTTCTCATTCTTTTTAAGTGGCTATACAATATTTCATTTTTTGAGTATTGTGTAATTTATTTAGTACCTTCTCATTAATTGACATTTTGGTTGGTTCTGATATTTTGGTATTACTAGCAATATTGCATTGAATATGCTTCTAGAGTCTTCTTTGTATTGATATACAGACATGAAGTCTGTCTAGAAAGTATCTAGCCATGTACTATGAAAAATAGAGACATTTATTGAAGAAGATACAAGGTACAAAAAACATTGTACATAGGACAATGACAGCTCAGTCTCCTTCAAAGTAGATACCTTGGGACCTCACACAGTTCTCCCATCAGCTGCCCCATGTTATCTTCCTGAATCTCATTGAGGGTCTGAAATCTCTTCCCTTTGAAAGGTGATTTTAATTTTGGGAACAGCCAGAAGTCTCAGGGCACCAAATCTGGGGTGTAGTGGGGCTGAGTCACCTGGGTGATTTGATGTTTCACCAAAAAACTTTGTAGGAGATGTGATGCATGAATGGATATGTTGTGATAAAGCTGCCAATCACTGGTTGCCCCTAGCTTCAGACTTCTGAATCATCTGAATTGTTTCCATGGAGGAATGTTCAAGCTTAATGCCAAATTTGATACAGATTTGTTGCTCTACTTGCTCAGTCATTTTTTTAAATTACATTTTATTGATTATGCTATTATAGTTGTCCTGATTTCTCCCCCTTTGCTCCCCTCCACTGAGCACCCCCCATTCCCTTAGGCAATTCCCCCACTTGTTCATGTCCACAGGTCCTGTGTGTAAGTTCTTTGGTTACTCCCTCTCCTATACTGTAATTTATATCCCCATGGCTATTCAGTAACTACCTGTTTGTACTTCTTAATTCCCTCACTTCTCCCCCATTCTCTGACACCCCCTCCCATCTTTTTATCTTTAACCTTTGGCATTTAAATTATGAGGTGGGCTCTTTGTGTCCATCTTGTTTGGGACTCTCTTTGCTTCCTGGACTTGTATATCTATTTCCTTCACCAAATTAGGAAAGTTTTCTTTTATTATTTTTTCAGATAGACTTCCAATTTCTTGCTCTTTCTCTTCTCCTTCTGGTACCCCTGTGATGCGAATGCCAAATTGCTTAAAGTTATCTCACAGGCTGCTTACACTGTCCTTGTTTTTTTTTGGATTCTCTTTTATTCTTGTTTTGATTGGTTATTTTTTGCTTCCTTATGTTCCAAATCATTGATTTGATTCTTGGCTTCATCAACTCTACTGTTGTTTCCCTGTAAATTGTTCTTTATTTCAGTTAGTGTATCTTTCATTTCTGACTGGGTCCTTTTTATGCTGTTAAGTTCCTCACTAAGTTCTTTGAACATCCTTATTATCAGTGTTTTGAACTTTGCACCTGATAGATTGCTTATCTCCATTTTGTTTAGCTTTTTTTCCTGGAGTTTTGATCTGTACTTTCATTTGGACCATGTTTCTTTCTCTCCTTGTTTTGGCAGCCTCCCTGTGTTTGTTTCTGTGTATTAGGTAGGGCTGCTTTTACTCCATGTCTTTGTAGTATAGCCTAATGTAGTAGGTGTCCTGTAAGGTGACACAGCCTCCCCAACACCCAAGCTGGGTACTCAAGGTACACCCTTCATGTGGGTTGAGTAAACCCTTGTCTTGTAGTTGAGCCCTGGTTGCTGATGGCAGATCAATGGGAGGAATTTACCCAGGCCAGTCAGCTGCAAGGATTGGCTGTGACTACTTACCACCAACCTCCACGCTCCATGGAGAATCAGCTGTGCAGGGCAGGGTGGTGGTGTTCTGACGTGGTCTGTAGCTGTCTGTCCACTGGGTGTCCTGGCCATGGAGTTTCCTGGGTGGTGCAAGCTAAGATCAGCCCCCACCTGTGTTTTGTCTGGGGCCACCCTGACTGAGTTATAAAGCAATTTGAGATGGCTTCTACTTGTACTGGACTTAGAGATTTCCAGGTGAAGCCAGTCTGTGAATCTAGGCTGCTAGTGCCAGGCCTGGGGCTCACTGAGGCCAGTTGCTGCTTGTTTGAAAGGGTTTAGAAAGTTGTGAAGCATGAGCCAAGACCGGCCATTCATATGGGAAAGCAGTTTGGGTGAGCCCGTAAATTGGGTGGTGTGGAATCTCTGGGAATCTCCAGGGCAAATCAAATTGGGTTAGCCAGGTTAATAGAAACTTATAAACAGCACCAGTTTGCCAGCTCTGTGATAGGAGGGTTCACAAAAGGGACAATGGCCTCTGCTCGCTTTGATGCCCGACACCTCAGTCTCCCCCTGCACGCCACTGGTGCCCCCCAAGCCACCTCCCTGGCACCAGAGCCCAGTGGGAGTGAGTCTGAATATATGAGACTGTGTGTGGGTTCTTTCAGGGGAACTACTTGGGGCTCCAGAAGTTTCTTCCTCTGACTCAGTCCCTGCTGGTTTTTGCAGCCAGAAGTTGTGGGGACTTATCTTCCTGGCACTGGAAACCTGGGCTCGGAGGCTGGTATGGGGCTGGGACTCCTTGTTCCTGAGATATACCTCCCGAATTTTGATCCACTACACATGGATGGGGGACCAGCTTGTTTTGTATCTGTGCCCCTCCTACCAGTCTGGATGGATATGGTTTCTTTAATTCTGTAGTTGTCAGACTTCCATTCAACTCGATTTCTGTAGGTTCTGAGTGATGGTTGTTCTATATTTTAGTTGAATTTTATTATGGTTGTACAAAGAGGTGAGCCATGTCTGCATATGCTGCCATCTTGACCAGAAGGTCTCTGTCATTTTGAATGCGACAACCACACAGTACACATGCTCACTCAATGGCATCTATTGCCCCCACTGACTAGTACAGTGAAGTCATCATTGTTCACATACATGCATTTCAGTCCACTCCCCTTGCCTGCCAGGTTACATCAATGCCACGCAAACCATTCTCATTATATTAACAGTGGTTGGACATTTTCTGGACAGATCTCATATATCTGTAGTAAAAATTCCCTGAAATGGAATTGTGGATTAAAGGTTATATTCAGTTTAGTTTCTAAATAGGTGTTATCAAATTGCCTTTCACAGATGGTATCCAAATTTGTACTTTTAAAAAAATTGTTGTTCAATTACAACTATCCCACATTTTTCCCTGTTGCTCTCCCCTGTACCGCCCACCCCACCCCTGCTCCCACAGTCAATCCCCACCTCATTGTCCATGCCCATGTGTCCTTTATAAATGTTCCTTGACTTGCCCCTTCTCCTTATTTCCTCCATTATCCCCCTCCTCTCTTGTCACTTTTAGATTGTTCTTTATTTCCATGTCTCTGGTTCTGTTTTGCTCATTTGTTTTGTTCATTAGGTTCCACTTATAGGTGAGATTATATAGTATGTGTCTTTCACTGCCTGGCTTATTTCACTTTGTATAATACTCACCTTAGTATATGTGAGATCATATGGTATTTGTCTTTTACTACCTGGCTTATTTCACTTAGCATAATGCTTTCCAGTTCCATCCATGCTGTTGCAAAGGGTAGGAGCTCCTTCTTTCTTTCTGCTGCATAGAATTCCATTGTGTAAATGTACCATAGTTGTTTGGTCCACTCATTTACTGATGGGCACTTAGGTTGCTTCCAGCACTTGGCTATTGTAAATTGTGCTGCTATGAACATTGGGGTGCATAGGTTCTTTTGGACTGGTGTTTGAGGGTTCTTAGGTTATAATCCCAGCAGTGGAATTGCTGGGTCAAAAGGCAGTTCCATTTTTAGTTTCCTGAGGAAATTCCATACTGTTTTCCACAGTGGCTGCTTCAGTCTGCATTCCCACCAACAATGCACTAGGGTTCCCTTTTCTCTGCATCCTCTCCAACACTTGTTGTTTGTTGATTTGTTTATGATGGCCATTCTGACTGATGTGAGGTGGTATCTCATTGTGATTTTAATTTACATCTCTCTGATGGCTAGTGATGCTGAACATTTTTTCATGTGTAATTTGTACTTTTAACAATTATGTCTGAGAGTGTCTGTTTCTCCAGATACTGAACTTTATTAGTGAAAACTATCTATAGTTTTAGTTTGCATTTTTACCATTTTGTATTAGATTGCTTATCTTATGTTTAAATATCAGAAATTTAAGAAAAACTTGTTTTTACCTATGTATTATAGAATGTGATATCCAGTAGAAAGGTGCCCCAAAACAAAGGTGTTTTATCATAAAGTGAATATCTGCATAACCACCACTCAGGTTAAGAAATAGACTATTTCTAGCCCCTGAAGTCTTTCTTGCTCTTCTCTCAACGACTATTCCCCTTCTCCAAAGGTAAAGTTGTCACTACTTCTTTTTTATGCTAATCACTTCTTTGCTCTTCTTTTTAGCTTCATGTCCAGAGCTTATATCCCTAAACACCTACTTTTGGTTTTCCTGTTTACCATACTTTGTATAAATGGAGTCATTCATTACATACCCTTTTGTGTCTGGATCCTTTCATTTTGTATTATATTAGTGAGATTGGTCCTTGTTATTTTGTGTAGCAGTAATTTACTCACTTTTATAGTCATATAATTCCATTTTATGACTATATCACAGTTTACACATTCTACTGTTGACAGACATTTCCAGTTTGGGGCTAATAGGAATAATGCTGCTATAAGCATTCTGGTACAGTTGGTTGCATCTCTGTAGGGTAAATACTTAAAAGTGGAATTGCTGGATCATAGGAAGTGGTATTTTTATCTGTATTAGATAATGCCAAAGTGTTTTTTTCTGATTTATCCTTCCACCAGCATTGCACAGTTCCTGTTGTGCACTGTCTCCCACTATTGGGATTATCAGTCTTTGTAGATTTAGCATTCTGGTGGGTGTGATGTAACATCTCATGATTTTAATTTGCATTTCAGTAAATATTAAAAAAGTTAAGCACATTCTTATGTTTATTGGCCATTTAGAAATCCTTTTTTTGTGAAGTTCCTTTTAAGTTTAAAATTTTTTTGCCTAATTTTCTATTCAATTGATCGTATTTCTTACTGATTTATAGGACCTCTTAATATATTTTGGAAATGTTTATATGTTGTGTTAATTTGGTTTCAGCAAAAGTAGAGACTGTGACAATAACTAGCATACAGATAGCTTTTTGGGAGTGATCCCAGGAAGTAGAAGAGAGAGACTGATAACAGTGAGGCAGGGAAGAAGGAAAAGCTATTATCAAGGTCACCACTGTAGACATCACAGGCTCGATTGCTCTAGGACCTCTGAGAAAGGCACAGAATGTCTTCCTGAAGGAAGGAAATCTGGAACATTTATTCAGTATGTTTGAGAGTTCCCTCTAGGGGCATTTAGCCCCTATGCCCCTAGTTCCTTCTAGGGGCATAGGCTTCAGAGAAGATCCTGAAGCAGAGGGTGGCAGGGTGTTCAGTGAATACCTGAGTTGGAAAACTTGCCATAACCAGTTAAGTCTGAGCTCACATGGAACTGTCTTGAAGCTATGGCTAAAATCAGAAGTGGGTCCTAGAACTCTTAAGTAGGGGTGGTGTCCTTTCTGCCTTGCAAATATCTTTGAGATGACTTTTTTCTCTGTCTTTTGATAAACAGAAATGCTTAATATTTATGTAACCAAATTTATCTATCTTTTCTATTTTAGCTAATGTTTTCAGTGTCTTAAGAAATCTTAACCTGAATTCATGAGGACATTTTAAAATGTTTTTTGAATAGTGCATTTTGTTTTTGAAGGTTATAAAAGGTATAGATAATTTCCCCAGGATAATACTCACAATCATGCACAACTTTGAGGTGTTCGTGGAACCTCTGAAACTTTCCCCTGTAAATAATCCCTGGAGGTTAGTTGGTCTCAGGTTAAAAGTCTCTGGTTTTTGTTTTACCATACAAATTTAGATCTATAGACCACCTGGAACTGATTTTTTAGTGTGATGTGAGGTGGGGGTCAAGTTTTATTGGATATCTAATTGACCCAAAATCAATGTTTGAAAAAAAAATCAACCTCTTCTTTGACCCATTGCATAGTAGTGCCAACTTATAACTTTGTTGTAAATCAAGTACCTATGTCTACTTAGTTTTTTTTCTTCTTCTGGTTCTTGATTTTGTTCGTTTGGAGTGTGTTTGTTCTCATTGGGCCAATTTCTCTTTTAATTACTATTGCTTTATAATAAGTCTTGATATCTGGTAGACCAAGTTTATCCTTTGTGTTCTTCTTTAAGATTTTCTTGGATTTTTAAATTTTCATATAAAGTTTAGAATCAACTTAGCAAATTACATATACAAACATGCACCAAACTTTTGGAATCTTGATTGGAATTGCATTGAGTCTATAGCTTAATTTGGAGAAATTTATTTCATTATAATTTTAAGTCATCTAATACATAAGCATAGTATAGCCCTCCATTTAAATCTTTTAACTTATTCTGAAAAATGTCTTATAGTTTACTGCAAGAGGCTTTGTGTATCTTTCATTAGAAGTTTTAGTTAGAGATTTAATATTTAATGGTTTTAATATATAGCATTTATAAATTTATTTTTTATAGGTATATATAGAAATGCAATATATCTTTTTGTATAATACCCTTGCATAAAACAGACTTGCCAGACTCACTTACTAATTATAATTCTTTATCTGTAGATTATTTTGAGTTTTCTATTTATGCAATTATATCATCTGCACATAATGACAATTTATTTTTTAATCCTTATACCTTCTATTTCTTTTTCTTACTTTCTTGTACTGTTTAAGACTTCTAGTATAATGTTGAGAATAGAAGCAGTGATGGTGGATGTCCTTGTATTCTCTATCTGAAAAAGATGATTCAGTACTTTATCATTGTGTGATTATAAGATATTCGCTTCAAGATAATGTTTATTGTGTAGTTGCAGGTGTGTCATTCTAAATATGTTAATTAAGTCAAATTTGCTGGTCATATTATTTAAATCTTTTATATATGTCAATTGACTCTTTTACTGTTAACTGTTATCTTTATAGTAATACTGCTTGCTTTTAAGCCATTCTTGTTTGATATTAGTAGGATTTTATTTTGCTTTGTGTTTATATGTTATATTCTAAAAATATGTTTACTGTTATTTTTTTGTATCTTAATGGTTTGGAAGTATCGCTTATAAACCACATATAGTGAGGATTTAAAAATTGGAGTATTTGTTCATTTACACTTAATCTATATATCCTGTGCATTATACTTCCAAGTCTGGCGTGCTCTGTTCTCCAGTTTCTTTGCTTTTCTCTGTCACTTACCACCATCTACAATATTATATATTACTTAGTTATTTTGTTTATTGTTTGCCTCCCCATTAGAATGTAAACTCAACGAACATAGGGATTTTGCCTATTTTACTTATTTATATAGCCACACCACTAAGTGGTTAGATATTAAAAAATTTGGCCAAAATAATGAGCTCAATGAGTTGCATTCCATATGCTCTTTTTGGAGATTTCCAAATATACTGATTTATAAAGAAGTTCTACAGATACAAAATCTGTTCAGCCAAGAACTGTCTAAACTTTTATGATCATAGAATCTTATTGAGTTGAAACATCTATTAATTTTTGGATATAGGATGTAGAATTCACATTATTAATTAAGCAGATTTACTTGCTTACTAATTACAGTTCAGAAAATAACTTTAAAAATGGTCAATATAATGATTTGCAAGTATGAACTCTGTATAAAAGAATATAATTGCATACTTTTTTCTGCTTAATTTATTTTTCCAATTAAAAAGGTTCAGCATTATAGAAATTAAGAAAAATACAAAAAGTGGAAAGAAAAGACAGAATTTACCTCTAGTCTCATACCCAGTGGCAAGCCTTTGTTAACAGCTTATATTTCCAGTCTTTTTTTAAAAAAAATTATTTTAAAAAATTGAAGTAAAAAAAATTTTAATTGTTGTTCAAGTACACAGTTTTCTGTCTTTTACTCCCATCCCAGCCCACCCCTCCAGTGCTCCCCACCTCCCTCCCATTTCCACCCCCCTTAGCTTTTGTCCATGTGTCCTTCATACTTGTTCCTATAATCCCTTCCCTTTTCCCCCTGAAATTCCCTCCCCTCTCCCCTCTTCCCTCTGGTTACTGTCAGCCTGTTTTCTATTTCAATGTCTTTGGTTATATTTTGCTTGTTTCTTTGTTTTGTTGCTTAGGTTCCTGTTAAAGGTGAGATCATATGGTATTTGTCTTTTACTGCCTGGCTTATTTCACTTAGCATAATGCTTTCCAGTTCCATCCATGCTGTTGCAAAGGGTAGGAGCTCCTTCTTTCTTTCTGCTGCATAGAATTCCATTGTGTATATGTACCACAGTTTTTGATCCATTCATTTACTGATGGGCACCTAGGTTGCTTTCAACATTTGGCTATTGTAAATTGTGCTGCTATGAACGTTGGGGTGCATAGGTTCTTTTGGATAGGTGTTTCAGGATTCTTGGGATATAATCCTAGCAGTGGAATTGCTGGGTCAAAAGGCAGTTCCATTTTTAGTTTTCTTAGAAAATTCAATAATGTTTTCCATAGTGGTTGTACCAGTCTGCAATCCCACCAACAGTGAACTAGGATCCCCTTTTCTCCACAACCTCTCCAACACTTGTTGTTTGTTGCTTTGTTTATGATGGCCATTCTGAC
>PVKM010007473.1:0-41398 GCA_004027735.1 Carollia perspicillata | reverse complement strand
TGGTTCTCAGGTGGGCGGGCCTATTCATGCTCCAGGATCCTGTGAGTCTCCCCAACAACCTCTCCTGTGAGGCTGGGAGCCTCTCCTGGCACCTTTTCAATTGGTGTTTTTAGGCTTTATTTCCCATCGCTGGGGCCCTGGGCTGCGTGGTCCATCTCACTGCCCACTCTTGCCTAGTTTATCTTCATGCAAATGTGTGTCCGCGATAGGTCAACCGCCTTGCGTGCCTTACATGCTCTGTTCATCTCCTCCCCGAGTCTGGGGTCTGCAAGCTCCACACTACCTACACTCCCGGTGCTCCAGGGTCTGGCCACCATTGCGTTTTTTTGCCGCATTTCCTTTCCGCCGGCTGCCAGCTCTGCCCCTCTTACTGGTCTGGTTGAATGGTTGTAGGACTTCCGTAGTTCAATTTTCTGTGTTCTGGTTGTGTTATTGTTTGTAAATCTTTGTTGTCCGTAATCTTGGCTGTGAGAGGAGGTACAGTGTTTCCACCTACGCCTCCATCTTGGCCAGAAGTCTAATTGATATAAATATTGAGACTCAAATAAGTTAATTAATTGGCCCAACCAAAGCCATGCTATCCAATAATTGGTAGTTCTAGAACTCAAATCCAAATCTCACTGATTTACTCAATATACTTTACTTTGTTCCAGATTGCTGCCTAAGTAGTAGGTATTCATTTTCAGAAATGAGAGTTTCAGGCCATAAATAGGAACTATCTTGCTCTTTTTTTTGTTCTTAGTTTAAATTTTTCTTCCATATTTTGTTTCATCTTGTACCTATGTCTTTCTTGTTTGTTTGTTTTATTCCTTAGCTACAGAAGAAAGGAAACCAGCCGAAGTTCTCATTGTCGAGGGCCAACAGTATGCTGTTGTTGGGTGAGTGACCCATTTTTCTTTATTAGTTGAGTCAATTATTTAAAACATAGCTGCCCCTTGATGTGAATGAGAAATTTTGGTTTAACAATTTAAAATCCTCCAAAGAGTTTAAAGGAAATTTTGTGGGTTCTTTTTTACTTCTATCTTTTTTAGTCTATCCATTAGTGATTGTACTGGCTTAACAAAGAAAAGGTTAAGCCAGTGCAATCATTGGCTTAATCACTTTGTTAAGCCAGTGAATAATAAAGATTTTTCTCGTGTAACAAGAAATCTAATGGTACCTGATACAAGGGTGGTATAGTGTCTTCATAATGTTATTAGTATCTCAAACTCTTCTTTTCCTGGAGCTTTTTTAGTGTGTAGTATGTAACATAACAGTTCAGTCTGTAGACGCTGGAGTCAGACTGCTTAAGTTGGAATTCCAGGGTCTCTGTTACATTTGTGACCTTGGGTGCAAGTTACTCAGTGTGTCTCAGTTTCCTTATCTGTAAAACAAAATATGGAAACTAGTACTGTACTAAAAATTACTGCAAAATTAAACAGGTAATTCACGCAAAGCTTTTAGCACAGCTTTAGCACCTAATAAGCAGCTGATAATTGTTGGTAGTTATTTCCATTATCATCATTTTCAGTAGATCTTTTCCTCTTTTACCAATAATAGTATTTCAAATTTAAGTTAATTAAGAAAAATATAAATCCCAGTGTTGTTTGTCTAGTATTTTATCCCTTTTTATTAAATGAATAACTAAAATAATATCTTCCTATTCTTTAATAGCACATCACAGTTTAAGTATTTTCCTATATATGATCTCATTTGATCTCTACAAATATTTTGTAAAATAGACATTTCAAGGATAACTGTTTCCTTAACACTTAGGAGAATTGAAGTTTAGAAGATTAAATGGTTAATTAAAAATGACCCAAATAAAGACAGAATTAGAACTAGTTCCCAATATCTAGACCAATTTTTTTTTCACTCTTCTGTTTTGTTTCTTGTCACTGTGTAAGTTTTTTCTGAAATACCCAACCCCTCCAGGAAGAATGGATGATTTCCTCCTTGTAACTCTACATTCCTCTATTATGGTACTTCCTGCAGTATATTAGAATTGTTTATTTATGTACATATCTCCCTAGTTAGACTCTGAGTTCCTCAAAAGTGGGGAATCATGTCTTACCATTTTTATTTTTCTTGGCACATAATAAGTAGCCAAAGCTTTGATGCTTTTTCTCAACCTGTTTTATCCAGAACTGTGAAGTACCCTATTATAAAACAATTCCTTTCTCCTCTGGAATTCTTTTGTTTTGTTTTGGTGGGGCAAAAAGCCCTGTGATCTTATCCCTTCCAGCTAATTATGATCTCTCTCCTCAACTATCCACTATCTGGTTACTCTTCCCATGCTTGATGGAAATGGTCCCTCTGGCTATCTAGCTACCTCTTTCTCTTTAGGCAAAAAACTAAACTCCCTGGCTGAAGGGGGAATATTAACTTTGCTGAGAGAAAACCACAAAAGATAAGCAGTGGACTCCTGTCCAGCAAAACGGACACTAGGAATATGAATAGAGAGTAATATATGGTCTGATTATTAATCTGTTACAAAGGCTAGACACTATTGTTACCAGACTAATAAAAGGGTCTGTGTCCACCTCTTCATATCAAAGCCCAATCAAATGCGAGCAGGGGCTTGCTGCAAAGAAAGTAGAGGTTTATTAGTTTAGGACAGTGATTTTCAACCTTTTTCATTTAATGGCACACATAAATGTATTTATTCTGTGGCACAACAAAAATTTTTTTTTGCAGATCTGACAAAAAGTAGGTGTAATTTTGATTCATTGATATTGAACATCTGTCGTATTGGCTGTTGTAATTTTTTTCATTTGACAATCTAAGGAAAAAGAGGTCAGTGCCCCTGACTAAATAGTTGGGTATTGCATGTTTTAAAAATTCTTGTGGCACACCAGTGTGCTGTAGCACACCCGTTGAAAATCATTGGTTTAGGAAATAGCACCAAGCCCAGAGTCACAGGTAAGCTAGTACTGAAAGACTGGCATCCCCATGACTTCAAAGGATGGGTTATAGTGGAGGAAAATCATTAATCATGGGGGCTAAAGGAGTTGGGGCCTTCGGCTCTACTGATTGGTTAGGGCCAGTGTAGGGAGTATTTGAGCATTGTATCAGGTCCTGATGTCAGCCATGGTATTGTTCTGTCTAGTTTCCAGTACGGTTGTTCTGCTTTCATGGGCCTGGGGCTGAAATACAGCTGAAGTCAAGATGTTATCTTTAGCTTAACTAAAACTCTTTTTCCATGGTCAGTAGATCTGGGGCTTTGTTCTTAACCCTGTGGAGGTCAAGGTCAAAAAAGTACAGCATAGGTTACGTGCATCCAAGAGATACATTCATTACTAGTAAGAGCTGAAAGCAGAAAAAAAAATTAAAAACACTGAAAGTTTGCATTTGTTATATTTATATAATAAAATACATGATTTTTTAAATTTCAATTACAATCTAGACATTATTAAAGAAATATAAAAACATAAATTATAAGAATTTTTCTTTTCAAATAACGGAAACATGAATATTGCTTAAAAATACAACCAAAAAGTCTTTAACATTAATTAATCAGAATCTTCAATAGTCGGCTTTGCAAAACATTTGTAAGTCATCATGAACACTATTGCTATGCTCAAGGCATAAATACTTTTCACAACACTTGCAAAATATTTCAGTAAGCAACTCAACTAGCATTTGCTGAAGTTCTTTAGCATTTCTTTCATTATTGAATTGATGTTTCTTTCAGCCATTTTCAACAGTAAGTGAAGAAAAAACATAACACTAACTTTGAAGTTCACGGGAAAAAAACACCAACTACACCAACAGTGACTTAAGAGTTTGAGGTATCTCTCACATGTAGTTTTCTATAGAATATCACACACCCTTACAAAACATGTGTTATAACTAAACTGATGGCTTAAATGTTAATGGCTTAACGTTAGTCACATACAAATGTGCAGTTAGTCATGACCTTGAACTTATGTACCCAATATATGTAACAATATTTAAGAAAAGAATTGGTTTGTATCTCTCAGATCAGCCAGGACCACCATGGAATTTAGACAGTTTGATACTGAGACTGACTAAGATGTCCTAAGGGTTTAATGATAAGGAAGTGAGTATACAACAGAAAGGGTCATATTAAAGAAAATGGATTTTCTGCAGGTTACACTATCTTTCTTTAATGTACTTTCTGATATCCTGCAGACTTTTCTAAAATACTTTATGTGGATTGTGCACTTCTGAACATCTTGTTGAACTTAGGTGTTCTATAATGAATGGCTATTTTCCCCTTAATTTCAGTCTTATTTAACCTCTCAGTAGTTCTCTTGTCAATTTCTGATATGTCCTGCTAATAAGCTATTGAGTTTCACATTTTTTGAGAGCTTTTTGTAACTGTCAGTGTAAGAAATGTTCAAACCTATGGAGAATTTTTGTAACAGTTTGTTTGAGCCAAACTGATGACATATACCAGGGAGTAAGATCTGAAATGCTTCAGAGAATAACAATTTTGCAGCTTTTTTATGCATTTGAATTAAGGAGGTAAGGGAAGGAAGATTACAAGGAGGTGGGAGAAGGCAATGTGGGGATGGGATTAAAGGATAATTAACAAAATTATGTGCTCTTTTGAGGGTGGTTAAGTTTATTTCAAAGATGTGTTAACCTAGGTGCACAGAAACAATGGAACTTGCTTAAGGCAAAGATAAACCTTTTGCTAAAAAGTTATGTTCTGGGGGCATGACTACCCACCATACCTGTCCAGTTAGGAATTTATGATCAGATCACCATGTGAGATTACTTTCCATAGAACCTTTATTTTTCCATCCACGTGATTTACCAGTAAACATTTTAGGAGATACATTGTTCTTAGATGTCATAGTTTTTCTCTTTGATCTAAGAAAATCTGGACTACATTCCTTTCATTAATTCAGTATTTCTGATTAAGGACCTACTACATAATCAGAAACAATGTGTAGCCTTTTTGTCCATGTTTCTGAATCTGTTACTGAACAAAAGTGGGGTTCTGCTGCTTGCTGCCATCCATAGGCAAATTCTGGTGGCAGAGGATGGTGAGAAAAGGGAAAAGGTCTTTTATTGAAAGTTGCAAGAACCATTAATATAAAATAAAAATGTGGTGATAATTTTAAAAGTTGCAGCTTCCTGCCTTAAAGCCCATTCGCTCCAGAAAACCCAGAGGAAACCCAGCCATCCTTTGCCAGATCAGTCAAGGCTGCGCCCAGAGTTCCTCCTCCCATTTAGAAATATAGTCCCTCAGCAGTCGCAGGTGGCTGCAGCGTGACTATCCAGGTGGCTTAGCTTGTTCATGGTTGCAGTCTGGCTTTAGGCTCGTTCCTGGGGCCTGCATCTGTGGCCTGCACCACCATCGGCCATGTGGCTTCCAGAGCCAGCTGGTCCCACAAAGCACCAGCCAGTGTGTACACTATATGGATCAAAGAGAGAGAGAGAGAGACCCTTTCCCCTTTTTCCTTGGTTTATATATTCTAGCCTAAGCTTCCATGTGCTCCTGGAAGGGTCCTCCACCCCAACCGATCTCATCTTTTTCCCAACCCAGACTGATAGGTCTTTCTCTGCACCTTCCCCTGCAACCATCTTGACCTCTAAGGTACACGCAGTTGTGTCCTCTGGTCCCACCCCCACCCATAGACTGAAAGGGAGATGGAGGGCTCTTCCCTTTGCCAATCACCCTCTCTAGCCTTGCACATGCTCAATGGAAGGCCTCTCCTCACCCCGATCCCCCTTCCTATGTCTTGCTCAGGAGGTGGGGGAATCTGTCATCACACACTCTGCTAGTTTGGTTTACTGGAGCAACATGGTGCTGCCCCTATGGACCCTCCCCTCTGCTCCTACAGGCACTCCTGGTACTAGCCAGGCTACCGGTATTGAATTGGCCAAAGAATGGGATGCCTACTTTATAGAAGAGACTTACTTAGTAAGGCTGCCACACAGAGTGATATGCCCACAGCACAAAATTTAAGGAAGCACTCATTCTCAGTGTCATGAAAGTGATGACCCTGCAATTGTATGGCCCTTAAATTGAGTGCCTCCTTAATTAGGCACCCTCAGCCTAGTGAGTTCCTACTCTGCTGCACTGGTAGGTTAAACACATAATTTAGCAGTTACCAAGATCATGGTTGATTTTTATATGCCAAATCAGTTTGATTTTTTTTGTTTTGACTGCCTACTGGATCATCTTTCTTTTCTTGTAGAACTGTATTATTGTTGATAAGAATTATCCTTGAATATTGCCAGTGTGTGGATAATATCCCATCTGTTACTACTGACATGCTTACTCGTCTGTCAGATTTATTGAAGGTGGGTATGATTTTACTCTGTTATGAAAATATAGTTGGAAGAGGTAATTCTTTAGGGTGTGACTTGTCTTCCAACTCTAAGACATTTCAAGGTTATCTTTAAAACATTAATTTTGTGACATTAAATTATGATTAAATCACATGTACCTGGAAGAAGGGTGTCTACTTCCTTCTCACTCCACATTTAGTGATTCCTCATTACACCCATAGAGTTGTTAATGACGTTGGAGACAGGAGATGATTTGTTCGTTAGGTGCTGAACATGACTGAGGCCACTTAGGTCAAAAAACCTGGACTGGTTTCAAATGTGCATGGAAGGAATTCACTGAACTTTACAAAATTCATCTCACTAAGGTTAGATATTTTTCTTAAATCATTCTTTCAGAACCATTAATATAAAATAAAAATGTGGTGGTAATTTTATTCAGCCATTTCATGTTAAGATATTTTTAACTGCTAACATGAAAAGTTTTCATTTTTTCAAACGTCTGATCTACCAATTATGTCCCCAAACTGTGTTGTCATATTTTAATACAGAAAGATTTCGTTACCCTTTTGAAAATAGGATATATCCAGTAAGAATGACTGAAGAAAATGACTGAACTAGTTCTGCAATTGCAAGTTAAAGGTTAATTTCTGAACAATTTATTGTTAGAATTTCTTAATTTTTTCTACCAGACAGTACATTAAGGAACACTCATCCCCTCCTTTTTTTTTGTTTGTCATTACATAAATAGGTCCTAATTGCTCCTACTAGAAAATTTACTTGGTCATTGAATGAGAGGAGAGATGATGCACTTTTTAGATCTGTTAATGCATTGCCAGCATATGAAAAATAGTTTTTAATAAATTGTTGCTTTTTTCCCCCTTCCTTTGTTAGTACTTCAATTCAAGAAGTTGTCAGTTAGTTCTTGGAGCTGGTGCACTGCAAGTTGTTGGACTAAAAACAATAACTACAAAAAATTTGGGTATGGATTCTTTAATTCATATGCTGAGGTGTTATAATTATGTTACTATATTCATGTTTCTTGTATAGCTGATGTTTGTTGTTCTAACCAAAGGCTGCAAAAGTGGCAAATGCTACTACATTTTTTTATGTATCACCATAATTAAAAAATTAAATTGTGGGGAAATGCTATGAGGAATTTCCAATTTAACAAGTATGTTATTTGGAAGTTGCATCGCTATGGAAAATGTTAAACTGTGTTATGTGTGAAGTACTTTGGGGTGAAAGGTATCTGAATGTCAGAAGAGAACCAGTTGTACCATCAGCTTCCTCAGTCTAGTAATACTCATACCTGAGTCTGCCTGGAAAATCAGTAAATTCATTACAGTATTGAGTACCAAATGATTTTCTTGAACAAACTGAGGTATGTTGTTTTCTACCACCATATTCTTATTTAGGAAATAAACTGGGGTTTGTATATAATTAATTAATTAATGTTTCTTACTTAATTTGATTTGTACTTAAAGTCAACTAATATCCTTTTTTGTTTCTCCATGATATATCTACCACTTGGATCTTCAGCTCTTTCTTCACGCTGTTTGCAGTTAATCGTGCACTACATTCCTGTGATCCGGGCTCATTTTGAAGCCCACCTGCAGCCTAAGCAATATAGCATGCTTAGGCATTTTGATCATATCACTAAGGTACTTTTTCATATATTTCATACTGGAGTTTCATAAATTTAATTCCTGAACTGTTAAGTGTTTTTTAGATGTATCCCAGGGACTTTAAAATATAATGTTATTTCTCATTACAGGACTACCATGACCACATAGCTGAAATATCAGCTAAGCTTGTAGCGATAATGGATAATTTATTTGACAAGCTGTTATCTAAGGTAATTATTTATATAACTTATTTGACTTTGCTTAAAGACATTATGACTTTTTCATAGCTGTTTAACAAATCAGACTTTTCAGACTTAGGGAGAAAACTCAATAAAATTTTCAGATTGCCCAAGTAATTGATACTCCTCTCCTAAGGGATCCCAGGGGAAGGGAGGGATGATTTTAAAGATGAAAGAAACCCTATACAGAAGTAATTTATGTTAGCTGCATTGACAAATATATACCTTCTTCAAAACTATGTCTTACTCTGAAAACCTTCTGGAGACAGAATTGAGAGAACAAAGATAAAAATAGAGAAAAAAATCAAATAAATTGTGATAAAATGTGTTACTAAAAATTCAGAGTCTGAGGTGCTCTATTATAGTTTCTCTCACAGATAATCAGTTTCAGTGTTTGTTTCATGTTTGCATCTCATTCCCTGTAGGTTATTAAAAGAAGCAGTGTTTTCCAAAGAATTCTCAATTACACTGGGAGGGTATCTTCAGAAAAATGTCAATCAACCCCAGTCACTTTTGCCCTATCAGTCACTCTTTCCTTTCCTTAAGTTTTTTAACACATATCTTAGGGAGAAAGCAGAAATTTTATAACTTGAAACTTTGAAAATTTACTTAGTTTATACCTTTATCTAAGAGCATGCATGTTTAGAGCAAGCTTATAAATCAAGGCACTTTGATATGCTTTTCCTCCTACTTGTATCCATCAGATTTTAAGGTAGCAAGAGCAACAGCTACAAAAATCATAAAAGGGCAAGATAAAGTGGCACCCATTCACGTACATAGACATGTGCCTAAACGTTTGTTGGCGACAGTAAGAAAGGAATGCTTAGGAAAAAAGGTTGCATTTGTTTAATAGTTCTCAAATGTTTTGGCCACAGGACTCCTTTACACTCTTAAAAATAATTGAGGGCCCCAAGTACAAGCTAAATTCAAAAGCAGTTCTATTCTACCAGTTTCCTTTTTGAAATACGGTATTCTCTGTACCAAAAGTCAATAAATAATGCATTGTGACTACCCTTAACAAGTTTACCATCTAATGTGGCAGGAGACTGTAACCACCTAACAATGTAGAATAAGGTAAATGTTAAATAGTAAAACTAGTAATAAGCTGTGGGATATAATCAAACAAAACCAGAGAAAAGAAAGTCAGTACTCTTAAAACCCTGACTTTATTATATTGTAACTGAACCAAAAAAAGGGGGAGGATATTGGATGCCTGCTGCCACAAAAGCTGGACTTGTGAGACAGTTGCTGGTGCAAAAGGAAAGAGGTTTTATTCAGGTGCTGCACAGTCTGGGAGAATGGTGGACTCTTATTGCAAAGCTCATCTTTGGCCAAGACAAAGTTCAGAGTTCAGAGCCAGTCTTCAGAGTTCCTGCTCCAATTTAAAAGGATAGTCCTTTGGAGCCCATAGTCAGCTGCCAAGTGGTCATATCCCCATCCAGATAGCTTAGCTCATTCCTGGCTGCTTTTCATTTTCATAATTTCTCCTGGAGCCTGTGGGTGGAGGCAGCACAGCCATGGGCCATGCAGCTGCTGGAGCTACATGATCATGTGCTCCCAAGTGAGAGGGTGCATGAACACATAGGCGAATTTATCACCAGGTGGGCAAAGCAGAGAGAAAGACAGATTTCTTCCTGGAAGCTATGGGCCACATGGCTGCTAAGGCCACATGGCCCATGGAGAGAATAGACAGTGCACTGTGCAAGTGCAGGTCACAAGCAAGCAAGTCACAAGCCAGTGAGCCACAAGCTGAAGCAAGCCTCTTTGTTCTCCTGGGGTTATATTAGCTTGGGTGTGGGACAGGCCAGGTACTTTCTCAAAATGACCAGTCAACTTTTTAAACTTTCTCATGCTTTGGGTGGGTCCACCTCCCAACCAGCCCCTTCTTTCCCCAGGCTAGACTGACAGGCCCTTTGGTCCAGCACCTTCGCATGTGCATTTTGAGTTTTGTTGTGCATGTGCCTGCCTTCCCCTGGTCCCACCCCCAATCTAGTACTGGAACAGGGTGAGGAGGACTTTTTCTCTATCCAATTATCTTGCTAGCTTTTTATACACTCAGGCCCTATCCACTGGTGTCTCTAGTGTTCCATGTGCTCAGTGTAAGAACCTCCTCCTGCCACCATCTTGGCCAACCAGGGAGACTCCCTGGTGCCCCAAACAGACTGTCTACCAGTAACACTGTCATTTTGGTCATCCAGAGTTTTTTAACAAGAATTAGGTCTGTGGCTAGACTTTTTCCTGTGACAACTCAATTTATTTAATTTTGGCAAAGAAAAATAAGGATTATTTAATGAGCTTTGCATATACTCATCACCTTTATTTAATAGTCATTAACATTTTGCTTTTTTTGCTAAAATATTTTATATATTTGAGACTTTATGATGTTTCACTTAATTATATATTTCTAAAAACTACAGACACTTTTATGTAATCACTACCATATCATACCTAATAAAATTAAAAATAATTTCTTCTAATACCTATTTCTATTTGAATCTCATCAATTTTACCAAAATCTCTTCTCACAATAACTTGCTTGGTCAAAGATTCTACACAGTCTGCATGTTGCATATAGTTATTATGTCTCTTAAGTCTTTTTTTAAATGATTTTATTTATTTATTTTTAGAGAGAGGGGAAGGGAAGGAGAAAGAGAGGGAGAGAAACATCAGTGTGTGGTTGCCTCTCGAGTGCCCCCTATTTGGGACCTGGCCCGCAACCCAGGCATGTGCCCTGACTGGGAATCGAACCGGCAACGCTTTGGTTCACAGGCCCGTACTCAATCCACTGAGCTACACCAGCCAGGGCTATTAAGTCTTTTAGAAACTTCAGATGTCCCCCTTCCCATATTTGATGTCTTTTTTTTAATGTCAAAGTGTGCCCAGACAATTGCAACTTAGTGTTTTCTCTACCACCTTCCCCACTGATGATTTCTATTACCCTACATGTTGTATTCTTTCCTCATTAACAAGTGTCTCTTTGCCACTCCCTGTCAGAATTACTTTTTTTCCTGATGGGTTGCCTAGGAGTTTGACCCTGTTTTTTTTTTTTAATTTCCTCACTCAGGAACATTTTTTCATTGCTTTTAGAGAGAGGGGGCGGGTGGGGGGAGAGAGAGAAAGAGAAATAGCGATTTGTTGTTCCTCTTGTTTATGCATCCATTGGTTGGTTCTTGCATGTGTCCTGACCGGGGATCAAACCCACAACCTTGGCATATTGGGACAACACTCTAACCAATTGAACTACCAGCCAGAGTAAGAAAAGTTATAATTTATAAATTATTCCAAGTTTTTTCTTGTGGTTAGGGTAGTAGCAACATGCTCCTGAAGCTTTCTAAATTTTAAACAGAAGCAAAACTCCAAAGTTCTTAAACTAATCAATCATGTGATTGCATTTTAGAAGGATTAATCAGATGGTATGTAGAATGGATTTGAGGTGTGTACTCTATTTGGAATATTTCACTTAATTTTTTAAAAGAACTTTAAATTTTATTTTTCAATTACAGTTTACATTCAGTATTACGTTATATTAGTTTTAGGTGCACAATATAGTGATTAGGTAATCATATATTTTACAAAGTGTTCCCCCCGATATTTCCAGTACCCAGCTGGCACCATTCATAATTATTACAATACTAACTATATTCCCTATGCAGTCCTTTATGTCCCATTGCTATTTCAGAACTATCGATTTACTTCCTATCCCCTTCATCTTTTTCACCCAGTCTCCCAACCTCTCTCGCCTCTGGCAACTACCAGTTCTCCCTGCGTCTGCGAGTCTATTTCACTTTTACTTAATTTTTTTCCTTTGAAGACTCAGCAGCCTAGGTATGCTTCTCAGGAAGCCATCTCTGCTACTTCCAACATGCCCTTTGCCCGTGTTCTTGTGTCATGCAATGTCCACTTTCTGGAACACCAGCCACCTTTTAGACAGCTCCCCAAATGGACTTTCTCTGAGTAATCTTTGTATACTCCAGCTAGCAGAGTATCGGACCCATTCATTCAAGTATATACATACATACGGGTACATGCA
This sequence comes from Carollia perspicillata, assembly GCA_004027735.1. Taxonomy (NCBI): domain Eukaryota; kingdom Metazoa; phylum Chordata; class Mammalia; order Chiroptera; family Phyllostomidae; genus Carollia; species Carollia perspicillata. The sequence goes on along the minus strand of PVKM010007473.1, from coordinate 29,255 downwards.
CACATCCAAGAAAATATTTATTCAGAACTTAATGTGTGCCAGGTAGTTTTAGTAAATGTTTGTTGAAGAACGACTGTACTCTTGAAAACGCTACTACATTTTTCAAGTGAGTTGTATTGAAGGCCTCACCTAAGATGGTGTCTCAACTGAAACAGTTTTGTACCCCAAAGGACATTCAGAAATGTTAAGAACGTTTTAGATTGTCACAATTTGGGCAGTGGATGATATGGAAACTAGTGAGTAGAGGCCAAGGATGTTGCTGAATATCCTGCAATATGCAGATAGCCGCTACAACAGTTATGTAGCCTCAAATGTCAGTAGTGTAGAGGTTGACAAACTCTGACCTGAAGAGCTAACTAATGTGAAAACTGATTTGAATGTACTTAGTCACCAATTCATTCAAAACAAGGAAGAGGAGGGATAAAAACTGAGTTGCAAATTTTTGTCTATGTGAACAGGATTATAACACCAGCATTAGTAATTGAAACAGGTCAGATAGAGCAGGCTTGGGGAAGATCATGGTAAACTTAGCTATGGAATGGAACACCTAGGAAATGTGTGACTTAAACTCAGTAAGGTGTTTCACGACTAGAGATTTATTAGAAGTCATGAGAGTGAATGAGACTGATAGGAGAGGAAAGATGAGAAGAGAAGTGGCGATTAACTTTGAAGAAGCAGGAGACAACAAGAGGCAGGTTAGGAGAGGAGCAGCCAGGAAAGCATTGCGCTACGTCACGGCAGTGTTTCATGTGTGAGAGTGTGTGAAATACTGCAGAGCAACGAGGAAGGGAAACTAGAAGAGTTTACATTTGGAAGTTAAGACATCTTTAGTGATTTTTTCCAGAGAGAAATTTCAGAAGATTGTTGATAGTGGGGGAAGGTGGTTTGGGTTATGGCAAGAACCAAATTTTAAGGGTTGAGAATAAAGCTGGTACCGTATCAAGTTTATCTGACTGAAGAAAAGTAATGGTGAAGTTAAGATGGAAAGAATAGTATCTTTAGGGAAAGCAGGGGGCGAAGGGAGGTTTTGGGAGTGTTCTAGTTTCCTAGGGTGCCACAACAAATTACCACAGATTGAGTGGCTTAAAACAACAGAAATTTGTTCTCTCATAGTTCTGGGCTAGAAGTCCTAAATCAAAGCATTGCTAAGCCAGGCTCCCTTGGAAGGCTCTAGTGAAGAATTCTTCCCTACCTCTTTTTAGCTTCTAGTGCTTGCTGTCAATTGTTGGCATTCCTGGGCTTACAGATGCATCACTCCAATCTCTACCTCTGTCCTTGCATGGCTGTCTTCCTTCTGTGTGTCTCTATGTCTAAATTCTCCTCTTCTTTCTTTTATAAAAACACCAGTCACTGGATTTAGGGTCCACTCTAATCCAGTATGGCCTCATGAAGTTCCAAGTAGATACAGAGTTTGGGGAGATACTGTTCAATTCAGTAGAGGGGGTTAAGTTAAGATAAGGAGATGTCACTGTAAAGATGCCACTTCATACCCACTAGGATGGCTAAAATAAAAAAGACAGACAGTAGTAAGTATTGGTGAGAGTATGGAGAAGTTGGAACCTTCATACATTTCTAGGTGGGATTGTAAAGTGGTACAGGCACTTTGGAAAAGCATTCTGGCATTTTCTGAAAAGGTTAAACATAGAGTTACCGTATGACCCAGTAGTTTCACTTCTAGGTGTGTCCCATGAGAGTCAAAGAAAATTCATCCTCACACACAAAAAACCTGTCCATGCATGTTTATAGCATTATTACCAATAGCCAGAAGGTGGAGATAATCCAAATGCCCACCAATTGATGATTGGATAAATTGTGATGTAGTTATATAATGGAATATCATGCAGCCATACAAAGGATGAAGTACTGACACTTATTACAACATAAAGGAATTTTGATAGGTTTATGCTAAGTGAAAGAAGCCAGTCATAAGAGCCACACATTGTATGATTCCATTTATTGATATTAGTGGTTGCCAGGGGCTAAGGAGGTGTGGGTGGTGATAAGGAATGACTGCTAATTACGGGGTTTGTTCGTGGGGTGATGAAAACATTCAGAAATTAGTGGTGATGGTTGTATGAGTTTGCTAAAAACCACTTTATTGTACACTGTTAAAGGATAAGTTTTATAGTATGTGAGCTATGTCTTATAGTGGTTATTAATGAAAAAAAGGTAAGAAGATACTTGATATATTTCTAGGCTGAAGAGAGACAAACCCTTGGGTGGTCACAACTTTGCTTATCTTGGTCCAGTCACATGGTGACTTCAACACGGTTCTGCTACAGCAATATATTGGAGCTTGTCATTTTAATAAACTATAAGATGAATGCATCTAAAGTATATTCAGCCCAAATATGTCTTATAAATAAAAATGGTATACAATTTAAGCTGTGAATTCTAAAATGTGGGCAAAAGATGATTATCTAAGTCTTACCAGGTTGTTATTCCAGGTATAAGAATAATAAAATGAACTTACCTGAATTTAAATTTTCAGTATAGATTGTTATGGGAAAAGTCTTCCCTTAACCTTAAATATGATTACTATATTGGCGTACCTACTAAACAAAAAGAACGTTTTAATTCTGCTAGAGTTATATCAATTTCAGATATGATTTTGATGACACATTCATAAAATCATGTTTTAAAAATAATCTGTTGATTTAGAGGGCCTACTTTAACGATTCATCATTGTATATTGAGCCAGATTAGTAGTTAACATTTTTGAGTACTTTGTATCAAGCACTGTTTTGTGTTCTTATGAGCCATCTTTTTAAATCCTCACAAGCTCTTTGAGATACAGAGAAGTGAAGTAACTTCCCAATGTTACATAGCTAAGAACTGGAAGAGCTGGGAACCCAAACGGGCCATAAGGAAGGCAGCCCATGTTCTTAGCCACAAGATTATGCTGACTCAAAGTAGATTGGGATATTTAATGAAAAGTTCTTGAGATTAGCATGAATGGCCCAGATCACAGTTGAAGTGTGAGCTTGAGCATTATATCAGAATCGTAGGGGCAGAAAACATTTCTCTGTGGGGACAGTGTGCTATCCAAAGGACATGAACATAATTCTCATTATTTTTCCTTGCCAGTATGAGGTGAAAGCTCCCGTTCCTTCTGCCTGTTTCAGGAATATTTGTAAGCAAATGGCAAAAATGCATGAAGCTATAATTGATCTCCTTCCAGAAGAGCAAATACAAGTGAGTAATAGTTCTTGAAACTACTTTTTTATATATAACATATTATATGCATGTAGAATTAGTATTTAACATACTTTGGGCACAATTATGCTTAGTTCATGTTTTATTATGATTATTATTTTTTCCAGTTATATTGACTTAGGGAATATGGATAAAAAATTCTGATTTCAAAGTGCTCCTTACTCTGACAGGTCAGAGCAATAATAGCTTGCTATGTGGTCAGCAATTCTAAAAAGCACATTTTCCATTTGTCCATTGAACACAGAGATTCCAGATTCTACTTCCATCATTCATTACATTATTACCGTATTTGCTGTGTATAATGTACTACCCACGTTTTGGGCCCAAACTTTCAGGAAAAAAACCTTTCATTTTAATTTTAAAAATTCAATTATTTATTTATATTTAAATACTTTTTGTATTATAAAGGAATTTTAGCATTTTTGAACATATGGTACAAGAAGTTTTATGCAATGAATAATTACAAAACATAAGAACAGATACAAGGTATTTCAGGTGCTACCCATGTATAATGCGCATCCTTATTTCTTCCTCAAAAATGTGGGCAAAAAAGTACACATTATACACAGCAAAAAACCATAGTTTGAAAATCAGAGTTGGCATTTATCAATGAACATAAATTATGTTACTCATAGTGATTTTTCCAAACTGGATAGGGGAGGAATTAGGAGTTAACAATGAGAAGGCACATAAAGTAACTCAATCAATATGCCTTATCTTCAGTATTTATTAGATCAGGATAAGTGATCTATAATAGGCACAAACCAGGAAAAATCAAATTAGTATTTAGCACCTCTCATCTGTGAAATATCCACCCACTGTCCTTACAGTCTTCCTCGACAGAAGTACCACAAGAGTTCTCTTTACTTTTCATTCTATGGGAGAAAGTTTATTTAGAAAGTTACAGAGGTAGAAGTGAGCTATAGAAGAAATGGCTCAGAAATAAGTTACAGAGGAAAAAAAAAGATGGGGGGCTTGGGGCTTAGGAAGAAGAGAGATGCAAGGAAGATAGGCCTGGGGAAGCGGATGGGGAAAGGTGTGGTCCAGAGAGAGAGAGAGAGAGAGAGAGAGCGCCTCCCTCTTCACTCTTCAGTGACATTTCACTCTTCAGTGACATTCCTACTTTTTTGCTTTCTCTAGCAAGTTCCTAGTTAATGTATTACAGAATTCTGCATTTCTTTTTACCTGTCACGATATATACTGCTTGTAATCTCAGAGGACTTTCTAAGGGGCAGAAAAGCAGTGATAAGTCTAACACTAAAACAAATAATACTGAAAAGAGGAAAAAGAGCTTTCATCCAACTAAGTACAAAAACTACTGAATTAGCAATAAAATACATTCAATGGAGCATTTTAAAGGTATAGTATATGCCAAAATGAAGGTTATTTAAAAAATTTTCTGATTTGATATTAGTGACAGCAGATACTTATGTCTTCTATTTCAGTAGAGCTTTAAGAAACTTAGTTTTATTTCTTTTACAGATGTTATTTTTAAGAATTAATGCAAGTTACAAACTCCACTTAAAAAAGCAGTTATCTCATTTAAATGTGATAAATGATGGAGGACCTCAAAATGGGTATGCTTTCAAAATATTTTTACCAAATACTGCCATATCGAATTGTTTGATTTGTTGCACTCATTATGCTGTCCTTTTCCACTACAGTCATTCTGGGGCCCCAAAATTATAAAATCAGAAACCTTTTGCTTTTTTTCTCCTCTGTGGGGATGATACATATCTATGTCTATCTGTCTATGTTGAAGTGTTTTATAAATGGTCAGTTACTTAACTGACCTTACATGTCTGTTTTGAGCCCGTGTGAGTTACTAGCACCTTCTTAGGTTACCCAGTAGTCTTCCGCTATCCAGACAGAACCCAAAGACCCACACAGCACCTGTGGCACCATGAAAAAGCCAGTTTACCTCTGTGCCTTACTTATAAAATCTGCCTAATTCCTTCACAGGGTTACAAAACAGTAAGGGTTAATATGTACATATTTTATGATAAGCCATTGAACAAATTGTATATATCATTTGTGAAATAAATCATGGAATATATGAGAGAACATAGGATTTAGAATGGGAAAACTTGGGTTAAGTTCTGCAGTTTACTAGCTTTGTAACTTTGGCCAGATCACTTACACTCTCTGAAAGATGTGGGGAAAGATTATACAAAATGCAATGATTTCCTAAGTGTGTTACCTGTTCCATGGATTTTTAGGAATAAAATATTCCCTATTAAAGGAGTTTCAGGCTTGAATGTCAGATTTATAAGAATGACAAATGTGTTCTGAAGTCAGAAGTTGGCTTTGCCCTTAAAAAGAAGTACCCTAAACTGATTATGCAAAAAACTATTTAGAAGTTTCAGACTGCTGAATCTTTCAGCCAGGCTGAAATTAGAAGTTTTACACAAAAATCTGATTCTCTTGATTATTAGCTGATTCTTCTTCTTTTTTTTTAAATTAGTTATTTTCAAAGATTTCAAAGCCCCAGAAGAGTTCAGAGTTAGTATAATGAACATCAGATGTCTTTCAGAGACTATTCAAAAGGAGCTAATATTTTTTAACTCCCACTCCACCCTTCTACTTTAAATCGCAAAACAAAATCTGGATTGTTGGTTTTTCTCAGACCAGTAGTTCTGAAGCATCCAATTTAACTCATTACAATTACCATCTTTGGTAAGATAGCTATTTGAAGATCAGTACAGTCTTAGAGATCTTCACTGTCATATACTTTTAAAGACACTAATTCTGTATAAATTGATTCATGTCTTTCAGTAATCCTTTGAAAGATAGAATTCCTTGAAAATTAACCCCTAGGCTCTAGCCAAGGACATAATGCACTCTCCACTTAAAAGAATTGTTCTCGCTATAATAATTGATTCTAAAAATGCACTTTTTTTCAGAGTGAAATTCTCATAACATAAAATGAACTGTTTTACAGTTAATTCAGTGGTGCTTAAACATTCACACAAACACCACTTCCGTGCAATCACCATCTGTTCAGTTCCCAACATTTTTTACTTCCCCATGAGGAATTAAGCAGTTGCTCCCTATTCCTCCTCCCCAGCACTGTACTTTTTCCTTTGATGTGATTTTTCTCTATTTTAAGATATTTCAAGAGACAAAGAGAATATTTATATTCCTGCTACTTAGAATTGATCATTTTAAAATTTGTCATTTTCACTTGAAAAAAATTGTTTAAAAAAAGGCTTTCATTCCAAATGAAGCTTAAGTATCCCTTGACCCCATCACCAGTCTTATTTGCTTCCCTCCAACCCTTAGGCATTATTTATAGTAATCTGGTGTATATCCTTTAAGTCTTTCTCATTTATTATCTCTATCTTTAAAAAATGTATTTTATACATTTAATTTGCTTATAGTAGTATATTCCGCTTGCTTTTTCTACTTAATGTTGTTACTGACTTATCTATATTTATATAAATTATCCATATTTTGACTGCTTTATTGCATTGTCCCACATGAATCACCTATCTTTAATGTATCCGTGTTCCTCTAGTGATAGATTTCTAGGTCAGCACTTTTTCCATTACAACCATGCCACAGTGAAGATCTTTATACACATCTACAGGTTTGACCATTTCTTTAGGTATATGCCTACAAGTGATGGTATATCACAAGTGATTAGAGCACATGTACATTTCCATTCTACCAAGTATCACCAGAATGTTTTGCAAAATGACTACCAAGTTTACACTCCCACTGTTTCACCATATCCTGTCCACATGTGCTGTTAAGACTTTTTTTGTTGCCACTCTGATGGAAGACAATGGTATTTGATTTTGATTTTCAATTCCTGTTTATCTTTTCATACATTGATTAGTCATTCAGAGATTCTCATCTGTGACTTTTCCTATTTATATTCTTTGCCCAGTTTTCTCTTGGGTATTATCTTTTTCTTGTTGATTTTAGATAGATGCCTTCAAACTAATCCTTTGTTGGTTCTACATGTTGCAAGTGTCTGGTTTTAAGTTCTTTTATCAGTTTTTCAGTTTTGATATAAAACATTTTTCTATACACTTTCTCGTATAGACTGTAAATAGTGTTTATTAAACATGACTTGATATTTTTTAATGGAGATTTACTTTAATTTTAATGTAGGGATCTTGTCTTAGGAAAGCTTTGTTCTGTTTTGAACCACTGCTGTCAGTTTCACTGTACTTACCATGTTATCACAAGAAGTATAATTTAGAATCTTTTTATAGATTTTAAAGCACCTTGAATTAGGTGAATTGCGAACAAAAAGTATGGTCCTTAGCAAATTCCGCTACATGATAAAAGGTGAAACACTAAGTACCTAAGTCCAAGGGTATTTGTAAATTAGACTGTAGTACAAATATGAAGGCTACTTAAACACCTTTGCCCCAAGGTAGTGCAGCAATCCAGAACTTACATATTCATTAAAATAGTAAAGCCAGACTTCTGTCTTTTACAAAGTACTACATCAAGATTTCCTATTTGTTTTTCCATGGGCCACATCTTTCAAAATATACATTGAATCAGACGTGTCCCTATTTATTTATGTAGATTTGATATTTCTGTTTATCTAAGCATTCTTGTCAGGAGTGTTTCTTCACGTTATAGGCATCAATGTGACAGCTCAGTGTAGTTCTCTCTTTTCATAGTGTTGCTGTATCGATCATCAGTACCATGATTTTATTAGTCATATACATGTTTGCTGTAGTGACAGCAGACGAAAAAAGCTTAGCCTGTTATTTTCTCTACTTTATTTCATTGTTCTATTTTATTGGGCAGAATTCTGAAACTAAATCCAACCTGCACTAGTTTAAAACATTTATTGTTGAAACAGAAACACTTAAGTGGTCTCACTATGTAATAGCAGGAATCCTGCTTATATTGACATTCGGTTTCTAGGAAATCTGAATTTTGAGTAACAGTCTAGCAGCTAGGACAGGACTCAACTCTGTGAGCATTGCTACTTTATTTAAATAGAAATTATGAGATAAAAAATAACTTTCTCTCCAATGTTTAGGTTGGTCACAGCAGATGTAGCTTTTTACACTGGAAATCTTCAAGCTTTAAAAGGCCTTAAAGATTTGGACCTAAATATGGCCGAGATCTGGGAACAGAAGAGGTGATGACATCCTGGAAAACTGGGTAGCCTATCTGACCATGGGATGTATATGTTTATAAAAGAAGTATGGATGCCTGTGATTCGAGAACTGAACCTCGAACCCAAAGTGAACTGGGGTAGGGGAGGGGGAGAAGGAAAGTATCAGTGTTGGGAAACTGGGATTTAGTGTGATCTACAAGGAATGCCTGTTTTGTGCTTCCTTCAGTGAGGAGTAGCTGATCAGGTGTCTATAACATTTCTCATTCTTTCTGGAAACAGACTCAGGTTTCTTTGGACCAAATCCAAAAGAACACATAGCTGTAACACAGCTGTAGCTGACTAGAATGCTCTGTATACTTTATATTAAAAAATGCTTTGCATTTCTTCCAGTGCAATGAAATTCATATGGTGTCCCACCTTATTTAATGATGGTACAATTTAAAATATTAAAATCTTAGTCAAGCTCTGTAGAAAGTTTTCTCTATGAAAGTAAAACTGTTTGAAAAATTATTTTTTTACAGATCTTTCTATAAAAAAATAAACAACTTTTGATTGCTTGGATTTAGGAATTTAATTTTTGTGTTAGTGACCAATGTTAAGTTTCAGGCTTTGTATGTCACATATTTAGTCCTTCTACCATCACTCTATCTCAACTGGGTGAAGCCTTCCAGAATAGTCTAAATACTTGAAAGGATGATCACAAGTAATACAGAATAAGATATTGATGTTTATTTATGCAATTAATTTAAATGCTTTTCAGAAGTGGTATATGAAAGCCTGCAGTTTAATAGTTGTATTTTTATAAAAATATCTTCGAAAGGGTTTTGGGTTTTTGCCTTTTTATTTCTAGCAGTGGTAAGAATATGTTTTTATATATTCTGCCCAGTTATGTATTTTCATTTTAACATTTAGATAGCATGGAATATGGTTCCCTTGGGTTCTTGTTTTAAGTTACTTTTGATGTGTATACGAACAAAGACCAGGGAGAAACAGAAAATATAAGCTCCTGTGTTGGGGCCAGAAAATAAGGTGATGAGTAAGTTATTTACAGACTTTTTATAATACCTACCTTCAAAATTAGAATCAGCAGCACTCTACAAATGAAAGTGCCTGTGCCTAACTTCACACCAGGAATCTTGCCTAACCCTGTCGGAGTGCCTAACTTTGTGGTGATTATGTAGAATGAAATAGTCTTATTTTGTGCTCTTTGGTTTCCTAAAAGGAAAGCCTGTTTTCTTTCCTTTATCATTATAGAGGTATGTCATTGGCTTTGAAATGTCTGTCTGAAATAAAGTTGTAAACAATTACCAGACTTTAAAAGACAACTTTTTTAATAGTATACAGTAAACTTTATACAAGTAGCCTACTCAAAAAAACAAGTATGGAAGAATTGGAATATGTAGTTGATTATTAAGAGGAAAGCCACAAATTATACTACCTGTAGACCTGATTTGAAAGGCTATTCATGAACATTTTTTAGTGACAACAAGCAAGCTTCAAGAAATGAAGCTTCAAGGAAAGGGAACTTTTCGAAGTTATACCCACACCCACTGTACTGTAGAACAAGGATGTGAAAGAAATGTCCTACCTCTACCCACCCCCTCTCTTCTAGCTGGGAAAAGAAACACCACTTTGTTTTAAATAAATGGAGAGTCTGTGGAAAACATGGCAGGCATCCCAGCTTTAGAACTAAATAAAAGGCACTAAATACCTTCAAGTTTAATTCCTATGGAAATAATGATGTGGTTAAGATTCTTAGAAATGCACAAACTTGATTTTTTAAGTAACTGGTTGAGTATAACCTATTCCAAGAACAAAATCTCCCAACTGATACAGTAACTGTTTAGCAACAGTAAACCATTTGTCTTCACCATTTCATAAATTTAGCACTGAAAAGTATAAATGTACACATGTACTGCTTCACAGCTTTATTTTTGAAATCACAAGCAATTCAAAGTGACCATCACTGAGGCCTCTGTTAAAAGATTTTCCGGCAGAGCTGCCCCGGTTTTCAGATTAAACAATATTGCACTTTAAGATGAACTTTTTCAGGATCCTCTTCCAACAAGAAAAGTATTGCTTCCATCTGTGCTTTTCTTAGCTAAAAGCATACTCTTAGGCTTAAAGGCAGAAAACTCTACTTTAAAAATTAACACTGCAGGTTACAGTAAAATAATAATGTACCTGCCTATCTTAGAATCCTAGAGAACATTTTATTATAAGAAACTAACCCATAATTAGTATAAAGTGTACACAGTATTTTTTTCATCTCAGTGGTCCAAGATACGAAGGTTCCCAGATACTATCTTGTTCTCTAATACTGCTCCAGCTGGGATGTCAATTCGGTCACCATGATTTGCAATGATGATAACAGTTCCCTAAGGGATGGGAAAACAAAATGCAAGAGGGTAATTGCAACTGAAGCTGAAATGCAACTGGTTTTTCTTACAATCATCAAGTTTACGCAGAACTCCATTTACAACAGAGTAAATAACTACATTTGTAAACATTAAACATGAAAAACAAATAACATGTTAAAGAAAATTGTGATACGTCCTCTGCAACAGTCCCAGCATTATTCCTAGATTCCTTGTCTCCTTATCGGAAGTGGTACAGGGAGTGGGAAGCAAACCCAGTGCCACATTGTGACGGGCCCTTTCAAAGAACTATTTGCAGGGCCACCAGAATTATCTACTTCCATAAAGAAACTAACGGGTGCTTAGTTTATATTTACATATCAGTTTGGGGGTTTTATTAAGAACAGTTTACTCATAAATTTTTCATATCTTAAGTGAGACTGTTTAGTTAAGGCAGTATAAGCAATAAAATTCGATATATATGTGTTTTTTTGTTTTTTTAAGATCTTCATTTAAGTAGCTTTAATAAGATAATTTAAGTAGCTGAATCTAGGTATGGGATTTTATTTTTTTGTTAAAAGATTTTTTTAAATTTATTGATTTTTAGAGAGAGAGGGAAAGAAACATTGATTTGTTGTTCCACTTATTTATGCATTCACTGGTATATTCTTGTATGTATGTACCCTGACCAGGATCAAATCCACAACCTTGGTATGTCAGGACAATGCTCTACCTGAGCTACCTGGCCAGGACTTTAGGTGTGGGATTTTTAAAAACTACCTGATTAGGAAAAATCTGTTGTGTCTGGTTCTAAGCTTTAACACTTATACCTATAGTTTTTCCCATTTCTTATGTCAGGCTGGAATGATGGTTATAAAAGTACCTGAGTACTACAGAATGTGAATAACTATTGTTGATAATAGTTGATGACAACAGATTACCTTCATAGGAACAGATTATATTCAGTATAAATGAAGTTGTCATTTTTTCTACTTTCATTTCAAATAGTCATCTTTAGTGAGGTAATGCTAATTTAACAGTGATTCTGTTTTAAAGATTGTCATATTTCAATAAAATAGTACCAGTTCAATTATGTATTAGTCTGTGCTTTCCATTTGAACGCTATATTCCACAAAATTCCCATATACAACAATTATATTTTAACTATGATGTGTATCGATGGAAGATGGTATTAATACTAATATTATAGTAAGCTATTTCATTTTTGAACTGTATCTGTATCTAAACATCTGGTACAGACTAGGAAGTATTCCTTAAAATAAAGGTGAATTTAGGACTAGAAAATAGAACCTGTTTCTTAAAGCTATAGGATCTGTAATTTTCATAACACACCTTCAATGAAACATTCTTGCCAAATGTCACATCTCCTGAAACTGTGAGATGATCTAATTCAAGCATATCTGGTATACTTTCGAATCTTCTTAGATAATCCTGAACCTGAAAGAAAAATGGGAACATATAAATCATTTCAAAAATGGGCTAAGGACTAAATTTACAAAATAGTTTAACTGAACTGTAAAAACCTTCTGTTTATGGTCAAGTTCAGGCCCTCTGTGGGAAGAACCTATTTGTTAAACACTCACCATATGCTAGATCCTGTGCAGGAGAGACCAGGAAATAACACTGCCCCTAAAATCAAGCATTTTACAGCTGAGCAGATCAGACATCAGAAAAGGAATCATAAGGAGATAACCAACAGTTATGCTAAGAGCCAGATGAGTGGTTCGGGTAAGCCGGAGTTAGGCGGAGAGAGGTCAGCATGGTCTGAAGCACACCAGACTGGAGCTCGGCTTTAGGGTGGGCAGGATTCAGAAGAAATGAAGAGCAACTGCACAGATTATCGTTACAAAGGATGACTGTCTTTGCCTCTTATTTCCTTATATTTACAGACACTAGAAATTGTCCTATGTGGCTGTTTCCTTTTTTGCTGAGAAAAACAGAAGCAATTGGAAAACTTTCACTGGCTTCTACCACCACTGCTACCACCCCCCTCAACCCCCACCCCCATTTGCCCCCTCACCCATTACTCTGTCCCTCCTAGTACTGAGGCTGTACTGTTTCTCCTTCAACTTAAGACCGGCCCATTCAAAGAATAGTGTCCAGCATTTCTCCTTTCTCCCTCTTCAATGGTTTTCCCCTCTTGACTGCATCACTTCATATCTATAAATGTATAGGTGTGCTGTAAATTCCATCTTTAAAAAACAAAACAAAAAAAACCCTCTCAAATCTTATATTCCTTTCTATCTATGGCTATCTATTTTTGTTTTTAAGGTAAAATTCTTAAGTTGTCTACATTCATATCTCCAATTTCTCTTCTATTCTGTTTTAAATCCATTCCAGTCTCCAAAACCTCTTTACTGATCAACCCTATGGTGAATTCTCATTCGTGTTACGTGGTTCAGCAGTAGCACTTGACGAAGATGATCACACCTTATTTTCTTCCTTTGGCTTTCAGGATATCTCATTCATGGTTTCCTACCCAGTTCCTAACCTGTAAGTCCTCAGTCACCTTTGCTGCTTCTTCTGTCTTTGCCCCATCATCTAAGTCCTGAGAGTGCCTGAGGGCTCGGTTCTTGGAGCACCCACCTCCACTCTTCACTCACCACCTAGGTGACCCATGTGTTACGGCTCTCAATACCAGCTATAACCGGACAACTCTCAAATGTACCTGTCTCTTCTAGATCCCTCTTCTGAGCTCCAGACTTACATACTCAGCTTCTCCATTTGAAGGTCTAATAAACATGGTATCTCCAAAATTTAACTTCCCATGCTACTCCCCCTAAACCTACTCTGCCCACGCCTTCCCCCATCTGAGTAAACGGCAATTCCATGCTGCCAGTTGCACAGGCCAAAAACTTTGGGAGTCATCCTTACTCTTCTCTTTTTATCCTTTCATCTATGCCAATGGTTGACCCTTGTAGATACAACTTTGAAAATATCTCATAATGTCAACATTTTTTCACTATTTCCATTGCTACCACCTTGGTCCAAGGCACCATTTCCTTTTGCCAGGATTCCTGCAACAACCTATTCCCCAGTCTCCCTGATTCACTGCTCAGCCCACAATGCACCCAAAGCTTCTCATCCACAAGAAAAAATAAAAAATAAAAAAACCCACTCCCAATACTTAATCACAAGGTTCTACATAATCCACCTTCTCCCAGTCCCTTACTTGCTCACTGTGCTCTAGCCATACTGTGCTCCAGTGTCCCCAAAACATGTTACGTTCTTCCCCAGAGCAACTAACCATTGCCCACTCAGCCCCTGTTCTCAAATTGAAGCAGCTCAAGTTCTTATCTCCTGCAGGATATGGAGAGTGGGAGGGAACTGAAGGGAGCCTGAGGCTGGTCCAAATATGGTTGGCAATCCGTATCAGGATGTGACAAGATAGTGACCAGAATTTTCCCAGTTCAACCAGGCTGATAAAAGGCATCAAATAATGGGGGGACTACTAAGATGCCAGATGACTATCCTGGAATTTCCAATGCAGCCATAAGACCCACTACACACAGACACACCAGGTGGCACTAAACCACAACCAGAACTAGAACAGTGTGGATGGCATAGCAGGACTCTACAGGTCAGCCACAAAGGCTCACCCTGTTACTGCATTAACCTCTCAATATTTTAACATGACTAATTTTGGGGAGTTCCACTTCTCGTGTTAGGATTGGGTTGACTGGACTTGCTATTCCTCCTGCCTGGAATATTTTCACCCCAGACACATGCATGACACACAATTTCTCAGGCTGTCTCTGGCCACCAATGTAAAATGACACTACCACTACCCCACCCACACATTCCTCTTCATGCTGTATTTTCTCCATAGCCTTTTCTACCACTTCATGTACTACTTACTATACATTCAATTTATTTGCTTATCATCTTCCTTACCCTACTATAGTATCCACAAAGGTAGGATTTTAGTCTTTTATTTACTGCTAAGTACCTGGGATGTAGAACACTGCTCAGCAACTGGAAGGGGCTATGTTTGTTAAACCAGAACTCACATTCTTCTGATAAAAGCAGTAATGGTCTAAAAGCGACAGGTTCCAATTCACGTGTGTATCGTTATAATTACACACTGAGGAAATACAAATTCACGTGTATATTGTATCTTTGTAATTACATACCTTTGTAAAGGAACTGCCTAATTTAACCAAGGGCACTGTAGGAAATTCCCGCTTTTCACTCATTGTCAAAGATCCTGCATTAAGGCTATAGAGGTTTGACATCACAAGCAGGAGATCTGATGTGGTTTTGACAGGCAGAAAACGGCTTCTAGGAACATTGATACCTAGAGAGTTCTCAAAACTTTTAATGGCAGCCCCTACTGCAGTCTCTAACTGGATGACATTCAGGCCTCCATCCAGAGTCTGTAAGAAAAAGAGAGGGAGGGAGAGAAATAGGTTTGAACGGTCTAGTTCCATGTTCGTATTTGGTGAGTGGTTTCAGAGATCCATTGAAGGAAGCAGAATTTTGAGAACACTGATCAAGTACCTACCATAAGCCAGGTGCTTACATGTTATCTTTTTTCAGCCTCATAGCTCTTCCGTTCAGTAATATTTCCATTTTATGATACAGAAACACGGGTTCAGAAAGGTGCCCATGGCCAAAATGCCTTTAAGTATCAGAGCAACAAGGAAGCTGAGGTACGTCCTCTACTTTTGGGCCCAGTGCTCTTTCCATTACCAGGGCCAAGTAAGGGCACCATGGCCTGGCACCCTAAAGGGCTAGACGTAGACTCTGAAAGCCAAGGCCAGGACCTGGAGAGACTGACTAGGCAAAAGGAGTGACAATGCACTAGACAGGCCAGGGGAGTGGGGGGAGTGGGCCTATGTGCGGTATACAATGATCTCAGGAACCAGGGGGCCAGCACTTTGACTTACCTTTGGATTCACAATGATCTCCATGTCAATGGCATTCTGCTCCTGCAGCCTTTTAACTGCTGCAAGAGAGATCCAGAGGTTGTTTGTGTTAAATATTTTGAATTTTGAGACAGACTTGAACTCATCAACATGTGCTTTTGGCACTTGAGCGATTTCCACCAGTCTCAGCTTTCCTTCGTACTGAGTGAGTGTCCCACCCTAGAAAAGGCAGAGAAGAGTGCGTGAGTGCTCCACACGTCTCCCGGCCACATCCACACCACACTGCAGCCTGTGAGTGTTACAGGAAAGACACTGAGGATAAAATCCTCTAAAAATAAAAAACATTGGCCGTGATTCAGTCTGTGATACAAAGCAATGTACGTATGAACACAGAACCAAAGAAAATAATTTAGGGTTTCTGTTACTTTATACCGTATACCCACCCTCTTGTCCATGATAGAAGCTCTGGGAAGGCATCAGTCTCTCTCACTTTCTGAAGGTTGGTTGCAGGAACCAACCAAAAGGTTGGTCATTCCTTTTATTCCCAAACCACTGCCATCACAAAATAACCAGCCCTACCACCTCAGACCCTGCTCTGACTAGCTCTCTAGGATAAGGCGAGAAAAGGGAAGACAGAGGCACAAGTGGATAAGAAGCGACCGCTGTGTGGCCTTACAGTCATGAGGCCACAGCAGTGTGGGAAGAAGGCAGCATTCACTCAGGGGTGGGATGGACATCTGTAAATGCATAGAGCCCAGCTCAGGGACTGACTATTTGAGTATTCACACACTGCCCACCGTTTTTAGTCCCTGTGAGTAATTAGTAAAACTTTGTGTACCGTTTCATCAAAGGCCAAGTTTCATCACCACTAAACATGCAAAGTTTGAAAAACAGATTTTTAAATGGTGATAGAAGGAGACTTGATTTGGGAGTGGTGAACATAATATTCAGGCAACGTGTTACAGAATTGTATACCTGAACCTATATAATTTTTATTTTTTAGATTTTATTTATTTTTAGAGAGAGGGAAAGTAAGAGAGAAAGAGAGTGAGAGAAACATGGATATGTGGTTGCCTCTCACACACCCCCAACAAGAGACCAGACCTGCAACCCAGGCATGTGCCCTGACTGGGAATTGAACCAGTGACCCTTTGGGTTCACAGCCAGCACTGAATCCACTGAGCCACACCAGCCAGGGCTGAAACCTATATAATTTTATTAGCCAATGTCACCCAATAAATTCAATAAAAGTTTTTTAAAATTTTTAATCAAATTTTTGCTTTGTGCCAAAAAAATTGCATTTTTTGCAATTACAGAGGTATTACAGTGATCAAACAAAAATATAGAACTATTATACTAGAAATAGTAACTTTTCATTAAAGGAACAATGAAATAGAAATACTTAAGAACTAAACTAGAAGAATAAAGGTTTGAGCAAACTTACTGAAAGTGCCTTCACATGTTTCAGATTTCTGTTACAAATATGTGGAACTGTTTTCAGTTGAAATTGCCCACAAAGATTATTTGAAAAATAAAGATGATTTTAATACTATTAAATCTGGATTTACATATACATCGTTATGTCACACAGAAGTTAGGATACTCTACAGAATGCTGTCTTGTTCTCTCTTAAAATGATGTTACCGAGTGGATAAATGTTTTCTGCTTCACATGGAAGCTTTCCAATAAAAGAAAAGTTTGAACCACACAACCCATGAAACGTGAAGATGTGAATCCCCAAACTGCTTCTGCTCAGTATTTACCTTCACATCTGCACGTGTCTTATTTGTGACTTCCATGACGAATTCACAGCGTTTTCCGTTGGGTGGATTCATTAGATGATTAAGAATATAAAGATCCACTGTGGCACCCAGATTATCTATGTTAGACACAAAAATATACTCTTTGCCTTCTCCTATGAAGATATCGAGCAAACCCGAGTTGTGGAAACTGGCATAAATATCTCCATGACCAGGAGGGTACCAGGCTTCCGTATTTTCCCCTGAGTACGACACATCCTTCGCTACAGGCAGTAAAGATTCTTTATTAATCCTTGGGTACCTTAAAAAAAAAAAGTGTTCTTATCAACTCTAGAACATTGCAAACCTTCAAGAAAAACAGTGCATTTAGTGTTAAATAAAACTTCTCTCCTTTTCAGTCAATCATTAGTAATTTAATCAGATATGAGTCCATTTAAGAAAAATCTCATTGTCTTAATGTCCAAAAATCAGTTCCCTAGATAGTCACATTTACTGCAAAAAATTTTTTCCCATGGTCACACAGATATTTTTTAGATAATATCTTTTATGGACACCTCATATTTTTTAGATAGTATCTTTTATGACTGTCCAAGAAAGGAGATACAGTAAGTTTTTTCAAATTCATTTGGTCACAGGAGTGTTCTTTTCCCTGAAAACCTATTTGGGAAAAGCTGTCCATTCTTATAAACAAAGATTCAGGGCTGGTACTCTTCCTTTCACAGAAAATCAACAGCAGGTTAGTGCCCAGGGAAGGCGGCTCCCTGCTCCTAGTGAGAACCTGTGTGGGGGCTGGCAGTGGGGGAAGAGGAGCTGTCCCGTAACAGACCAAGGAGCAACCGGAATATGAAGGCAGAGCACCTGTGACATGACAAAGAGTCCTGGGAAAAACAGGTTTAAAGGAACACCAAAAACCTAAAGGTACATAGAAATATCCCTTCTGTGCAAGTTCACAAAAACCCGTGTCTGTCCTTAGATGGAAGCCTCACTTCCCCATTGCCTGGGCTGTACCATACTTCCTTTTTACTTAACCTGCCTTCCCAAGTAGAAGATTTTCTCCAGAATTCATTAAATTTCCCCTGTGTTAGGATATTAAGGAAATTCCTTCCAACAGGATAGAAGGTTACCAATATTGTGAAATATAGAAAGATTCCACCTGGGCCCAAACATGCCCTCAGAAAGCAAAGACCTAACCTATCCTCAAGTGTTCTGGACAGGGAACAGGCTCTCCAGCAGATTCCCTTTTAAGAAGTGGAGTTACAGAACCACAGGGTGATTATAACAATCACGTATCTATTAAATGTTCAGCCTCTAAAGGCATCAGACACTTGCAACATTAGCCTTGGGCACGTGTTGCACACCTTGAGGCTACCATGTTCAAACAAGACAAAGAAGTCCTTTCCCAGGAGTACCTCCTGCCCACCCCACGGCCAGAGTTCATTGTTTCTACTCCTTGTACCTGCTTTGGTTGAAAGTGTAGATTTTCACACGGCAATGACTGTACTTCTGTAGTATTTTTTTTGTATCTTCATCTGTGTTAAAAGAGTTCATCAGAACAAGAGGAACATCTGTATTGTAGGTTTTGTTCAAATGCTAGGGAGGAAATAACAGTAAGATTATCCAGACTGAATTTTCTTTTGCATAAAGGTATAAAATGAACTCTTAATTGTTAATCACAAAATGTCCAAAACATTTTATATAGCCACATATATAGTTTTGAAATAACTACTTAGCATAAGCTACTTTGCTAAGTAAGCAATTCACCACGTACTTGCTCATTAAATCACAAGTCTCTGAGAAAGAGAAACAAACTACTGTCTTCATTTTGTGGATGCTAAGTGAGACCCAGAGCAGGCAAGTCAGCAGCAGAGCAGGGTCACCTTCCTCCCCACCACAGTCCGACTCTGGAGCTATGTGCCCTGCCACCAGGCGCTAGGGCTTCAGCAAGTGCTGACTGAGCATTTAGTGTGTCTCCAGGGCATTGTGAGGATTAAGTATGAAGTTACAAAAGCATGGCTCCCTATTCTCAGGATTATGTCAAGAGTAGTGAATCACACCCTAACTGAAATCCATCAGTCTGTGGAAAAAGCTGAGGCAACAGAGAGTGGGAGGAAAACAGGGCCTTCGAAGTCAGACCGCCCTAAGTTCTGCACCTACTAACTACGGAATCTTGGGCAAGTAAATCAACCTCTCTGTGCCTCGGTTTCCTCGTCTCCCACTTATCTCACAGAGTTTTTGAGAGGAACAAATGAGTCAATTCACGTAAAGAGCCCAGGATGATCCGTGGTGTACAGTATGTACTGGTCACAAATGCCATTTAAAGATCAAAAGCTTTTACATCACCCTGAGGATATGCCCTTAGGAACACCAAACCTTTTTATATACTAAAACCTACAAAAGAAAGCAAGCTCCCTGACTAGCTCAAATCCACATCTGTTATTTTATAAGGTAACACTTATAATAATCTAGCAACTAAAAACAATTTTAGTAGCTTGTGAGAAAGGCTAAATGTTACTCACTTCAATTTGCTGAACGGTCAGGTCCAAAAATGTATTCTCATTCCTCACGCCAATCAGACTTTTTGGGCCTTTGCAGCCCATGCTGGTTCCCAAACCGCCATTGAGTTTTACCACCACCAACTTGTTCAGCACTGAAGATATATTATCAGGTAAGCCCCTGCCCTTTATCTTTTCATAGGGTTGAATCTAAAATTTAAAGCCAACAAAAAGAATTATACATGATGGAATACTACTCAGCCATAAAAAGAGGGCAATTTTCCACTTTGCAATGGTACGGATGATCCTAGAGAACATTATACAAAGTAAAATAAGCCAAAGAGAGGCAAATACCATATGATTTCACTCATATGTGGAATCTGATGAACAAACTGAACTAACAAGCAAAACAGAGACAGACTCATAGATAGAATACAGAATGATGGCTGGTGGGGTAGGGTTAGGGGGTGGAGGAATTGAGCAACAAGTAAGAAGAACTCCTGGGCATGGACAACAGTGTAGTGATTGCTGGGGGTGGATATAAGGGGAGTAAAAGATAATGGGTAAAAGTACAATAGAGATGAAATAAAAAATCAAAATAAAAAGATTATAGAAGTACTTCAATCAGCTTTATGAAGGTTAAACTAAACCAATCCCAGTATTGCTTCCAGGCTTTCTTAAAGAGTTTGCCTTCTTGTGCAAAGTTTCAGCTGCATTTCCTATAAATGTCACAGGCCCTCTGGTTCAAAATCAAGTACTTACTGCTAACTTGCCTTGCATGCAGAAGTTGTTCAGTGGTTCATTTACAATGGAGTACTGGGGGAAAAGTTCAGTCTACAAATATTTGGCTAGCTGGGAAGAACATCCAGTCCTCTCAGACCATCTCCAAAACCACAGAAATTCCCAATTTGCATCAATATAACAAATGGGATACATAAAACTCATCAAATGTATAAATAGTTCCGCTGCACTATGGGACTACTTCAATTCTGGAGATATATATATATATATATATATAATCGCACATTGTTCCTTTTCCAAAGGAAGGAAAAACCAAAACCAAAATATTCTTTGCTATTCACCTCCACTAAGTCCTAAATTTGTCCTTCAGAGAATGATATGATGGCATAGGGTTTTTGTCACATTTCTAGGTATGTACAAGGACAGACTCCTTCCTTAAGGATTTAAATAATTCATATAATTCACATGGTAGCTACCGTACATTTACTTTTCATTGCCACATAGTATTCAATTTATCCATTACAAGAGACAAAAATGTCATTAATCACCGAAAATTTTATATACAGTAAACCCAAAGACCCTACAAATAAATTATTAGAACAATGTTAGTAGGTACCTAGAGTAGTCAGATTCATATCGACTGAAAGTAGAAGAGTGGATACCAGGGGTTGGGAGTAGGAAGAAATGGCAAGTTTTTGTTTGGATACAGACTTTTAGTTTTACAAGATTAAAGAGTTCTGGAGATTAGTTTTGCAACAGTGTGAGTATACTTCACACTACGGAAGTGTATGGTTAAGAAAGTTTAAAGGTGAATGAAAAAAGATTGTTCCTGTATATAATGAATTAGAAAATAAAATTGATTAAAATGTATCTTTTATAATACCATCAAAAATATCAAATACTTAGGAATAAATCTAACAAGATATACAGGAGTTCTACATGGAACACTGTAAAGCATATCTGAGAAAAACTGAAAGACAAATTCAGAGATGTATTTATCATGTTTGTACATTAGACAACCTACTAATATAAAGATGTGAATTCTACTCAAACTGATCACTGCAATTCTAATCAAGATCTCAACAATTCTGGGGGTAGAAACTGGCAGCCAGTTTACAGTGTGTATAAATACGAAAGGCCAAAAATAGCCAAGGCACTCTCAAAGTTGGGAGAACCAGTTTTGCAACATTCTTTTTTTTAATTGTAGTACATATGCATAGCATAAAAGTTGCCATCTTAACCATTTTAAGTATATTCACATTATTGTACAATGTCCAGAACTCTTCTTTTTTTCATCATGCAAAACTGGAAGTATATTCTTTAAAAAACAAGTCCCCACTCCCTCCCTCTCCCACCGGCACCCTCTGGCAATCACTTTTCTACTTACTCCCCCGAGAGTCTCCCTGCTCCACATACCTCACACAAGTAGAATCACACAGTACTTGTCTTTTTGTGACTGACTTATTTCACTTAGCATAATGTCCTCAAGATTCATTTCACATCCTTTTTTTTTTGAGGTGGCTTATATGTTTGAGGATGTCTCAAAATAATGAAGATTCTTCCACAAAAAAAGTCCATATTTAATAACATTTACTTGTGTCTATACAACATATCAGGGAGAAGGAGGGATTGGTATGAAGGACTGGAATGCAGATACATGCGTAAGTTGACATTCTTTGGCAAATTATAAAACTTATGAAACTTATTTATACCATTTGCAGATATTAAATAGAACAGAAGCTCTGAAATCTTAGTTTAGTAATCATAAAACTGATTCCCCTTTATTTGAATTTAATAAACACAGCATACCTTAATATAAGAGAATTAAAAAATTAAAAGGGTAAAAAGAATACTGACAGCATAACCACGGTTCTAAAAGTATATATCTAAGAAAATGCTGCTCTTCAGATACACGTGAAAACAGTGCAGAATGGCCGGACTTGGGTTTCAGACACTGTTCAACACCTGTGTTCTGAATTTACTAGTACCTCTGAGCAACGTACAACCTGTTACTTCACTTTATAGAAATGTAAACAATGTCAAAAGAGATTTCATTGTATTTAAGTATGGAGTCAGAAGATCCATAGAATGGTACCATTTTCACTGTCACTCTCTAGACACAGTGCTGCAATTTTGGACATGTCTTACAATTTGTGTTGGCTACATGTGGCTGGCTACTGAGCATTTGAAATGTGGCTAATGCAACTGAGGAACTCAAGTTTAAATTTTACTTAAAATTAACGTAAGTCAACATATGTGGCTAGTGGCATGTGTGGTTCTAAACAGTCAATTTGAAAAAATGATGCCAGGAATCAGAATTATGTTTTACTTCATTTTAATAAAACTGTCAGAATCTTGTGGAATATAATTTTTTCATTTTAATAACACAGACATCACAAAACATGCAAACACATAAGAGGACTGGCTAAAATCTGATTCTTCCTTATCTTCACGAGTCAACGTCCCAATTATATAACAGTGCATAGCAGTACACTGTAGTATATTGCATAGTAATGCATAGCTTTTACTAAAGATACACTGATGGTCAACTTCTGCCTCAGAATTTCACGAAATAATCTGTATTCAGCTTTAGTCTAAGCCTGAGGAAGACTGAATGCCAACTCCTACCCTCAAACACCTTTTCAGGAATCTCTGAACCAATCTGTGATGATGTAGGTATCCTTCATATTTTATCATTAAAACAATGCCAGCTATTCAAACCAGGCACATTGTTGGGATTAACTGGCAATATCTGAATATTCTACTTCAAATAGAAAACTTCCATATAACACGTATATTCTACCAGTTAAAGTTGTGTAAATGCCTAATATTACATGAATAAAAATGCTATGTTAATTATTTTAAAAACTATTAGTTTTGTACACAATGTCTGCAAATATTTTGGTTAAATTTAAACTGGAAAACAAACTGACAGTAAACATAAAAACCGAATATATTAAGACATCTTTAGGGAGAATATAATTCCATTTTTGACCCCACAAATGTTTATATAAATTTAAATAACAGTATCAAGCAGAGTAATGTAAATTGGATACCTTAATTCTAACCTTTAAAGAACTGTTTGGTATACTAACATTCATAGCATTAAACAAAGTGAACCAACCATTTTTAGCTATTTAATTACATTTAAATCAAGTCTTCAAGAAGTACTAAAAGGAATTTTCACTTCCTGAATTAAAAACCAAATGCTGCCCTGACCAGTGTGGTTCAGTTGGCTGGGCATTGTTCCACAAAGCAGAAGGTTGCTGGTTCGATTCCCAGTCAGGGCACACGCCCGGGTTGGGGCTTCAGTCCCCAGTCAGGGCACGTATGAGAGGCAATGGATTGATATTTCTCTCTCACATCAGTGTTTCTCACACTCTCTTTCTCCCTACCTTCCTCTCTCTCTAATACTAAATAAAATCTTTTTAAAAAGGTCAACCTTGTACCTTAAAATTTCATTAGAAGAAAAAATATCCTCCAAAATCATGTATATTCATAATAAATCTGTGATCTATGTACCATAAAGATATAAAGTTCATGAAAATATTTACAAAAAATGCATTTTGTTTAACTATAAGCTTCAAAATATACATTTTATTGGAATGCTTTAATAAGATAATTCCTTATGACTGAGTCAATGGAGGCTAAACAAATTTTTTTCGTGTATCCCAAAAACTTAATCTAGCAAGGTAATAAAAGATCTCAGCCTCCTAATAATTTTACCATTAGGCCATTTGGCCTTCAGCCAAAAGGTGTATTAAGTATACTTTTAGTTTTAATTAAAATCTCTCTAAGATATGTATCTTAAGAACTTGAGTTTAACTTTTAAAGTGAATTCTGAATTACTTTTCAAATTATTTGGTGTGAAATATAATAAGCTAATCTAAGCACAATATTAAACTCCAAAACCCAGTTATAAAAGACTTTTGGGCACAGGCCAAGGCAACTCACAAGCAGAAAGACTTGTTCACCATTCAGCCGCATGCCCAGAATTCTCTGTCAAGTGCCACATTTAGAATCTTGTACCCCAAGTTAAGTGGGAAAGGCGCTGCCCTACTTCTACAAATGTCAAGCAACCATGGTTCTTTATGTGGTGCTTTCAATAATACCTACTTGTCTTACTATATCTAATCTTTAAAGCAGCTAATTAAATTCAGGCCCCACTAAAAAACTTGACTGTTAACAATAGGATTCTGAGAACTATAGAAGGAAAGAGAAGGGTCACAAGGTAACTGGTAACAAGGTATGACAAGGTATGACAGAGTGCTCAGGTTAGTATTATTGTTAGAAGCCTCCACTGGAGGTCTTTCACTTCTGTTGGGTGATTAACACCCATCCACCCCCAACACACACATGCGCAAAGAAAGGTACCAATTGTCTGATTATGGCAAGCTGGGACACTTTTTGTCTAAAGCTTATTACGGGTTCAGTTAGGTGGTAAGCACAACTTTCCATCATGTAAATTACTCCATATGACAAAAGAAGTTTTCTCTGTTGGTCATGCTGTCCTCACCCTCACCAGAAAGCCCACAGAGCTCAGTTTAGTTCCACAAGCCAGGGCATCAGTGTTAGAAAGTTGCTTGGCAACAGCTGAAGTTACACTGGACACACCCAGTGACAGATAGTTTTTGACCTGCCCTCCACTTTCCCCTTCTTGGCTCCCTCAGGAGACTGCACCGAGACATCCACTCAGACAAAGATGGGTGGTGTTCGGAGGCAACGGGGAGTACCATGCACTGCCCAATGCAGCTCAAACATTACTCTGACTGAATCACATTAGTCAATTACTAGAGTGATCTTTGTGCTTTCAATCCTAATCACCCTGATTCACTTTCTTCCAGACACGAACAGAATTCAGGTTCAAATAAAAGCTTTAATACAACTACATATACAGTAGGGCAACCTCTACAGGTAAGGTAGGGCAAACCCCATGAGGCTCCCTACAAAATGTGCCAGGGAGGCTAGGCCACTCTTGTTCTCTTTTCACTGGGATAAAAGAATTGGTCAAATACCCAACTTCCTCTTGGGAATTAACAAAAGAAAGTAGTTGGTAAGCTACTAAAGAACGATTTAAACAACATTGTGGCCTCTAAGATATCAATCTAGTTTTTCTACAGAAGCTGATTTTTTAAAAGATCTTTTAAAAATTGCCTACCATGATCTGAATCTTGCCAAGTCTGTTCACAACTTAGTTTCCAGTTAGAAGAAAAGCCGAATTCATCACCCAGTCATAGACACACTGTTCCTGTTAGCAACAGTATAACCCAGTTTGTGGTAGCATATTTGTGCTATTCCTGGAAACCGTGCCAAATACCCCAAACAAGCTGACAGTACCTGTCCTGTTACGGTTCACAAGGGTGTGATTATTGAAACCTGAAAGATTTTTTTCAACAAAACCAAGTTTGCTGGAAAAAATGACCTGTGTAAACAGACAAACAAGTTTGGAGTGACTCTCCATATGTACAGAAAGTGTCCCTAGAACACTGCTTATTCACTCAACCCTTACTGCAGTGTCTGTGTGCCAAGTTCTGTGCTAGGCACCTTTACATATTGTCTCATTTCACACTTCTAAAGGTAATGACCAAAATATGGGTCATTTGAAAGCTCCTACAAATTAATTTAATGACAGAAAATTCATACCTAGACCAGAGATCTTTTTTTTAATTAAGGGAAAGCTGACAAATCTTGTATATTATCACATGGTCCACCAACAAGTTCACCAACACCCTCTTAGCCACCAAACTGAGCTAAACTCCTATTTCATAAAGCCAACAAAGCCATGACGTACAGAATGCCCTCAACTTTCTGCCACCAGATGCTTAGGACCCTCCTGCATCTCCATCTCTGCTTCTTCCCCTCCTTCTGGTTACAAGAACTGTCTCCCACCCTAAGGCAATCTATCAGTGCACATCTCAAGAACCCCACTTCTTCAATCATCTAATCTCATCCTCAGCCTCTCCCTCTCCATTCCTTTCCATCAGCATGAACATATTCAAATATTTGCCATCTAAAAACCAAAGAAAATAGTGATCCGTATACTCATTCCTTCCAACACTCTGACGGGTTAAAGAAATATTAAGAATCCTCCTGTTTATGCTCAAGCTGTGACCTTTTATTGTAAGAATGAAATATAGATGTGCTGTCTCCCAGGGAGAACTAGCCCTTTTGTAACAGGGTGCAGCCAAGAGTGGGCCCCCAAATGGGGATTTGTAATGGGGTCCAAGAAATATTAGAAATATATATATGGTGTCCTCACCCCAACAAGTCTGAACTGGGGGATGGGACACATGGAGCAGGGCCACTGAGAGTTGTTTTGAATAGCAAGTTTTGCAGATAACCTCTAGAATGGTCATTTAACATATGTATAACCTTTAACTGATTTCACAGCTATGTTAAATAGCTGTGGCCATGCTTTGAGCCAGAGGGATGGCAGTGACTTCAACCCATGATGCAACTGGGAGGCAACTCCCCCTGGTTACAGCACCTGTGTGAGAGCTTGGAAATGACTGGCTCCACACCATGGGGCCATGCCTGCCAGACTTACTATGGCAGCCCAGCAAAGCTGGAAGAATATGGGAATGCTGGCAGGTGTAACTGATTGTGAGAGGAGTCGGAAATAGGGCTACAGAGGAAGGCTGGTGCTGGGACTTAAACCCAGGCACAGCAGCCATGCTGGGGCTTTTTGGGACCGTGCAGCTTTGGGGTGCACCCTTTTTGCCATGTGGCTTAGGAAGCAGGAGAGACTTTGCCTGGAAGAAAAGAGGTGAAAGGATCCTTGATGATAGGCCATGAGAAGATGCTAGACCAAGGGGCTGCCTGAACCACGGACTTCTACTTCTGTTCCTGAGATACGGTAACCCGGACTTGGCAAAAGGGAGAAGGAAGGACTGTGTGTTTGTGGGTATTCTAAAAGACTTTCGTATTTTTAATGAAGACATTAAGTCATTACTCTAAGTCTGTATAACCTTTTAAATAAATAATCCCTTTCCTTTTCACCAATCTCTGGCTTTGACAGATGTCTTTCCCTGGCAGTGGGCAAGGCAAACCTACTAGAGAGTGGGAGCGGGGACCCCAGAGCACGAGAATGGGTCCATTCGGTAATAGTATATCGTTCACCCCCTCACCCTGGGTCTGTTCTGTAACACTTCTCCACGAAAGACCAAACACCATTTTTAACTCAGTACCTGTAAACATTGATCATTTCCTTGGGGAAGAACTGGCTATTCTCTCAAAGGGCACAGTTGGTCAATTGAGTCACAAAAGGCCCTTGGCATGCAGCCACTTTTGTCTAAAACATATTTAATCCAGAGCCCCCAAAGTGAGATTCTGGAGTCTCACCCAAGGGAAGGATGCTTCACTCAGAAG
This sequence comes from Carollia perspicillata, assembly GCA_004027735.1. Classification (NCBI taxonomy): domain Eukaryota; kingdom Metazoa; phylum Chordata; class Mammalia; order Chiroptera; family Phyllostomidae; genus Carollia; species Carollia perspicillata. Next base: position 1,340 of record PVKM010007473.1, on the reverse strand, counting down.
TTTTCCCAGATGAACCCCAAACGCTGCTATCTCTGGGTGTCTGTATTCGGGTGTTGGTGATTTCCTGTCTGGTAATGTAGGCTCTTCATTCTTGCTTTCTCTTTGCTCTTGCTTAATAAATTGCTTAACTATTCACCTTTGACTTGGGGTTTTTAGACAATCTGCGAATCCAAACCTCCAAAATAACTGGCCACGATCTCATACGTGCCCCTTAACAGCACACACCCACATCCTCTTTTTCTCCATCTTCTTAGAGGCAAAATTTCTTGAAAAAGTTGCTACATTCATCTCTACTTCTTTACCTCCCTTACACTCTTTCATCTGGTGCAATCTAGTTTTCTCCATCATTCAATGAATTGCTCTTAACAGGGTCATCAACATCCTTGGAACTGCTAAATCATATCAGTAACATTAATACTTCTCTTTGGGCTCTCAGCTGCACTTAACACAACCAACCACTGTAAATTTTAAAATGCCCTATTCCCCTTGACTTCTGGAACACCACATTCTATTTTCCTTCTCCTTCTATCTTATCCTTTTCAAGCCCATTCTAAGTAGACCTCCTTGTCCCTGGCAATCTGCTCTAATCCCATGGCTTCAATCACTCCTGTCTCTATGGCACCCAGGCATCCCCAGCAGCTAAGTCAGGAGCCTGCTCACGTTTGATCAATGACCAAGCCCTGTCAGTCATGCCATCAGTCAGCACCCTGCTCACCCCTTACCTGTGTCACGGCAGTAGTCTCTATGGTCTCCTTACCCTCCACTTTGTGGGTGGGCAATCTTTTAAAAAAGAAAGTTTACACATGTTTCTCCCCTTATAACATCATTCACAAAAAAAATAAGATGTTGACATGGCATGGCAGTTATTTGCACTTCCACTTTAGAACCCCAATTTTCAGATGGGCACACCACCATTCCAAATAAAAGACAACATTTCTCAGACTCACTGTAGCTATTTGTGCCAAAGTACTGATTAATGTGATTAACTGGAAGTGAGTTGTTAAGAGTTCCAGGAAGTTCCTGTGAAAAAGCAGGGAGGGGACGTACTCTTTGTCCTCATTGCTGCTGTTTGGACTGGACACATGATGACCAAAGTTCACTTAGGCAGCCACCTGGGACACCATGAAGAGACATGCTAAGATGACAGAGTGCAAGACAGAGAAGCCCACATTTTTTATGACCACACCACACTGCCATACTAGCTCTGGATTGTCTCTGTCTAGATTTATTTTGTTATTTTGAGTTTCACTATTAAAGGTAGCTGAATCTAATCTTAAATGGAAAAAACAGCTTTCAAGGCCTTTAATAATTTAGCCCTTTTTTTTTCACTCTTTTTTTTT
>PVKM010007472.1:0-41403 GCA_004027735.1 Carollia perspicillata | reverse complement strand
GTGGGCTACATGGATCATCCCACTTAATTCTCCCAATGAAGTAAGAGCTATTTTGAAGTTCAGTTTACAAACAGAGAGTTATGTAGCTCCTCCACGACCACACTGCTGACAAGCAGCAGAGCCAGGATGTGAACCCAGGCAGACTGGCCCCAAAGCCCAGCGTTTCGGGTACATGCCACCATAACATAGAACCTCTTAGTTCTGCTTATCCAACACCAGTGGCAAATGGGGTCAACAAAACAAGAAGGGTCTTGTTTTGACGAATGCCATACATTTATTCATAAGAGACATGAAAAATACCTCATATATCAACTCAAGCTAAAAGGTCCACTAAGAAGGAAAATCTCTTTACACTCATATTTACCAAAATATCAGCAAAAATGATACAAATCAAACAAAATAGCTTTCCTTAAAATGGCAGGAAAGTCAAGGGACAACAGTAAGAACAGACAAAATACAGTATTATTGAAAAAACAGCTTTGCAAAAGCAAACATTAAGAAATTTGCTTGAAAATTAACAAATAAATAAAGTCTTATAAATATAGCTACTCATAAAGTGGTTTCCTTTGCAAACATCTGACTGTGTACAAGCCAGTCAGAACAACTAATGTTAGCATATTTCTTTAAATCCTAATGTTTTGAAGAAATACAACAAAAAAAATTGAAAATGGATTCTATAAATATTTAAGAGGCTCTAATTAAGAGTAGGAGAAATTCCTTTATCTGGCATCTAATGAATGTTTCCTGATAAAGAGGGATAATGGAATGAAGGGAATTTTAGACTAACAGATAACTTATAAAAAGATTAATTCCCTACTTTCTCAGCTTCCCTAAAGAGCAAATAAAATAGGACTTGGCAAGGCAAGACTAAAATCAAAAACTTCCTATAAATATTCTTAATCATATACATAGTCCTTTACACTTTTAAAATGGTATATACATAAGTTCATCTTATTAAACTAAATGTTTGATTAAATAATTCATCAAAGTGCATATCATCTTGAAGAGACAAGGCTTGCAATAAGCCAAGTTAGATTTCTGTGATCTCTCTAACAACTTTTAAGTAGGTGGGGATGGGGGCAGGGATGGGGGAAGGGTAGACAGAATCTAACTTTTTCTCTCAGACTTTTGTTTGCACCCTGGTGGGGTAGCTCAGTTGGTTAGAGCATGGCACTGACACACCAAGGTTTCAGGTTTGATCCTGGTCAGGGCACACACAAGAACTGACTGCATGAATCAGTGGAGCAACAAATCGATGTTTCTCTCTCTCTCCCCGACGCTGCCTTCTCTCTCGAAAATCAATGAATTTTTTTAAGTTTTATTTGTTCTGGTTTGGATTTGCCCTTTCCGAAGCTTTTTAAAATTGGCAGCAACTATCAACCCCATGCCTCTGAGCAGCTTCCCACTGGTTGACCAACCCAGCCAGAGCCCAAGCCTTGTGTACTCGTCCTCCCCACCTCCACTGTCTTCTGCAAGTCAAATCCTGACCCCATCCCACCCTCCAATCACTCCTCCCAGCATCCACCCTGTCCCTCCCACTTCAGTATCTCTATCCTTCCAGGCTAAACAGGGAACCTCCCAGAGTAACACAAAAGCTTATCACAAGCTAACGTAACAGCTAACAGGTACTGGCTCCTCTCCCTCCTCCTTGCCTTTCCTCCCAGCCCTCAAACCAGATCTCCTATCTTCTCCAGCCCTAAGACACTACTTGGGTAGTGAGAATTTGGGGTCAATAGGAACAAGCAATATGGCAGCCAGGAGAGGAGGCACATGGGCTCAGACCTAGTGCTGCCACTTTGCAAGGATCACTCCCTGTGTGAGCAGCAGCCCAGTCTGCCACATGAGTACCTCTGGACTCAGCTTTAGCATAGGTTGAGAACGATCCGTTCCTCTCTTCTGTTCTCTCAACCCACTCAAGTATAGGCCACCCACAACAGGCTGCAAAAGTACAAACACAGGTAGAAGTCTCCAGAACAAGATATGCAGCCCCAGGCAAAGGCCTAGAACCACAGACCTTGCAACAACCTAACACCCTCCTGGGGGTGGAGCCCTCAAGGTGAACATAAGAAGTCTGGACTCACTGTCCCTAAGGTTCTTTCCACTCTCACAATAAAGACCCAAGATTCAGCTCAGCTCCTCGGGCACCCAAACTAGAGTCACAGGAGAATATGCTAAGCTTGCACAGTTCTGGCAATTTTGACTGTGGTGTGGACTCCACGTTATGAAAGTTATGGGGCTGGTGTTCTACAGAAGAATAGATGCCTGCTCACAGAAAATACTTAAAACAACAGAAAATAAAATGTAAATACACTAGGAGGCAGCCCTCTTTTATCTTTAGAAGTGAATTAACTCTTAATGGAATGCATACTGTAGTTGCTATCTGAAGAGAAGTTCTGACCAGCCTGGGTATCTAAGGCAGAGCATTACAGCCGTTCTTTAGATTTTTAATCCCCTCCCCCATATGTGGGGATTTTAAAACAAGTGAAAGAAGGCATTATCTTACCTTAAGGCATAAGCATAAATCAGTTACTCAAGAACAAAGGTTTTATTATCACATGAAAAGTCAAGGAGGAAATATACTTACTGACAACTAATTTAGTGTCCTACACAATTAGGTTAGCATTAGTTTTTTGCAAACATTTAGGCCAATATTTACAATTTATATCTCAGACTGAGGTGAAAACATTAGTCTGTCTAGTGAGAAGGTCATTAGGGAAAAAAAATGAAAAAAAAAAGTCCTTGGAAAATGGAACAAAGTACACAGGTAGAGGGAAAGGTACTCTGCACCTCAGTGGTCTGTAGAAGAACATTTGCCCTCTGCACCTACAAAGTGATTTAGCATTAACCACATTTTTCTGGCCTCAGAGTACTATCTCCTGCCCAAAAAAATGCCCCCACACACACACATACGCACACACAAAAATTCAGAAACACAAAAGAATATAACAGGCCAGTGTCTTAGGCTTTTTGCCTGAGAAGTGTGCTTTCAGCAAGGACACGGGAGAAACACCAGACTCTAACAACAGCTTGAACAGTGAACACCACCACCTCCCCCCCCACCACCACCACCACCCGCCGGCCCCCTCTCCTCCGCCCCCTGGTGTTGGCACACTTTCCCAACTAACAGTTGCAGTGCTGAGCCTTGAGCCCATTCAAGAATTCCACCTCGTAGGAAGTGTTTCAAATATAGCCATTTGATCTTTCAGCATTTGAAATGCACCTGCTAAGCAACAAGTCTGACAGGCATAGCCCCAGTCTTTTCCCCTCTATCTTTACTAGTAATTACATGCGCTATTTCAGACTTGGACTAGACGAGATGCAAAGTAAATAAAACCCCCGCTAAGCACTTCTGCTGCAGCAGAGGTTAGGTTACACACGCGGAGTCATTCCTTTCTCCCCGCATCAACTTCCCCGTCACTTTTTTTTCCTGGAGCAGGTACGAGGTTTTTGTTTTGTTCTCTGGCTTTCAAATGCCAGGGCTTACCTCGAGGTGGCTTCCTCCCCTCCCTGGCCATGGCTCTCCGCCACAGCCCGGTCCTTGTCACTGTGGTGGTAGGCAGTTAGCACCACTCCCTGGGAATTGGAGAGCCAGCTCATGGTGAAAGAAGGGGCATAATTTCTGCGATCCTGAGTCTGAGAAGGGGAGTGAAGTTCCTGGCTCTCCCGGCAACTCCGTTCATTAGCATCGGCCAGCTCCTCCCCTCCCAAGGCCAGCGATTCACACGGGAGGGGAGGGGCCTCTGCACTGAAGGGCTGCCGGGCTCTCCAATGAGAAGAGCTGTGACTCAGTATTGTTTCAACCCGGGGCCATTCCAGCCTGAGTGGCTTAGTTAAGGGCTTATGGTGGGGGTTACTTGTTGCCACCACCCAGGAGAAATTCAGATCTGATTAAACTGCCAGGCTGTAGACTCCTGTCATCAATTTAAGTACAAGCCGTCTTGGCTGGGAAACAATGAGTCACTGCAGACCCTGTTTTCCCTTCCCAATTCCTGTTTCCATCTGATAATTTCTGCTACTTCATGTAACACGAGTAAGGGCATTTCTTAACCCCTTCCTCTTCTGCTATAGTTAAAATTAGCCATAGCAGAAACCAATGAACCTGCTGCAAAACTGCAATTGCAGGTCACAAGAAAGGCTTTACCTCTTGTGTCTGGTGAAAAATATCTGAATAAAAATGATGGCATGCCCTGTGATGTCTTCTTTCACATAAAACCCAATGCCAAGTTTCAAAACACCCTCCAGTATCAAAAGGAGATGCATCTCTACCAATACGTAAATGCTATTGCTAAAAATAAAAGAAGAGCTTGTCATTCTTTGAGCACCTGTATACCAGGCTCTCTCCATGACAGTGACCGGTGTTTTACCTGTATTATCTCATTCAATGCAGTTCAGTGTTCTATCTCTCTATCTTAATCTCTCTCTTCCATCTCTCTGTCTTGCTCTCTCTACCACACACATACCCTGCATCATAGGTACCACCATCTGTATTTTGCAAAGTATGATGGAAGTGAAGCTGAGGGACAGGTTAAGTAACTCGTCTACTATAACACAGTCGTTCTGTGCCAGAAGCTGGATTTGAACAGAGTTCGAGGCTAAATTCCACTCTTTTTAACCAGCACTCTCTTTTTCTTAGAGATCAGGAAACGAGCTCAAAAGTTTTTAAAAATACAGAAGATATTTCTATTCTTTCTCCCCTAGAAAGTTCTGCTCTATTCTATATACCTGCTAGTTTGAATTGAAGTGACTTTTTGGTTATTTTTGACCTTTATGATCTATCTAAAATTCCTCATGGTCAACTTTTCAACTTCACCATTCCAGGAGCATATGATTTATACCTTTGTCATTGTTTAAAATTATCATGAGAAATAATTACATAAACTTGCACCTACTTAAAGTATTTAAATTGATTTTTAATCCTCTCATATCTATAAGAAACTGTCATTCACAAAACTTTTCCTTTTAAAAAGCGTTGATCATAGCTTCCTTCTTCCCCCTCCACAATTAGCTTTTCAGTCTTTGCATTTCCACCTGTTTTCTCCTTTCTATCCGCGCACTGGCCAGGCCCCTCCACACCCTATCACTAAGTCTTAGCTCAATCTTACAACAGCTCTTTTAGCTCATTTCCCTGCCTTCTCCTCTAAATTGTTCTGTATATTATCACAACCAAGCACAGCCCTAAGGATGTCTCTCTTTGCTTAAACAACTTTCACTGGCTCTGCATCGCTGCCAGAACAAGTTCCAAACCCGGGCAGACCACTGCATGTTCTTGTGACCTCACCCATGTCTTCACCTGTCAGACACCACTCCCTCCGGGCCTACTCCCATGCTCATCTCTTCCTTTCCATGTCTAGCTCAGTCCCTCAGCATGGTGGGCCTTCATTGAATGTCGGCTGGATGAAGAACCAAATGGAATGAATGTGTCCTTAGAAAGAATATCACATTTTAAAATTAGGGTTGGTAATATTAGACAAGTGGTCTCCATGCCCATACCAGTGTGTGACTCTATGATGATATGTTCACCAGGGCGAAAGGGAAACTGATTGAAGTGTTTGTGTGAGTTCTGTCACTTTTAATGTCCTTATGTGGAAAATGGTTAATGACCCCACATTCACACTTCTTTTTTCCGCAGCTGCTCTGAAACACAAAAATACAGGCGTCCCCTACCTTGTACAATTATCACTGGAAAGCCATACACTCTCTTGGAAACTTTTCTTCTCTGGTTCTCCATCCCACTTTTATTTTTCCCGTACTTCCCTAGGTATTTTTGTACTCATCCTTTATGTTTATACTATGTTTCCTTCCTCCTTTGCTATATCCTCAGCCTGTTATTGTCATATGTGCCCACTGACAGCCATGAGTACTGCCAACTCTGAGATGATTCATGAAAAAGCTCCCTTTTGTCCAGTTTTAGCCAAAATGACGATTAAGTTATATCTTTGTCTATTTATACTCTCCACTTTATAAATAACAAATAAATCCCAATATGAAGATTGAAATCGTTTCAATGAAGATTGAAACAGGTTCAATGAAAATTGAAACTATTTTACAGGTTTTAAATAATTGTGGGGTTCACAATGCCCATGGTTTTTAATTTTTGAGGCAGACAATAAGGTGTGGCATAGATTGATTTGCATAGCTTAAAACATGAAATTTGAATCTGACTGATTTAACTTTCAGATACATGGAAATCCCGGGACTCCTCCTCGTCTCCCACGGAGTAAGCCCTGAGGATATTAGCTATCACAGGCAGACGGCTGGTAGGATTGTGCCCTGGTGTAAACAGCTTCACGAATAGGAGCAAGTAGATTAAAAATCGTTTTCAGAATTTTCTTAGGACCACGATGAAAGCAAACCTTAGTACCAATATGATCCCTTGGAAGACTCTTCTTTTTTACACCCTAAACCCTACGAAGATTTAGCTAGAGTTCAGCCTTTACACCACGCCACCCTCCCTCATAGATATATATATTTTTTAAAGTACTCTCTTCTGCAACCACTTTAAAAAAACACCAAGAACCTAATGTTCTTGAACATATTAATATTCCAGGCTATTCATCTCATACCAAATACTTTGTTGTTATGAAACATCTTACAGAGTAATTAAATAACATCAAGAAATTTAAGCATTCATTTTATCCATTCGTTTTAATGGGTGTACTAGATGACATAGGGAGGAAGAAGGAAGCTGTAATTTATGTACCCAAATTAGTTATTAAGAATAGGGTGGAGAGTCCTGACCTCTGTGGCTCAGTTCGTTGGGCATCATCCTATAAAGCAAAAGGTCGGTTCTGTTCCCAGTCAGGGCACAGGCCTGGGTTGCGGGTGCTCTCCTGGCGGGGCACATGCAAGATCGAAGACCTGCATCTCTCTCTCACATCAATATCTTTCTCCCTCTCTCTCTCCCTCCTTTTCTCTCTCTCTAAAGTTAATAGGCATGTTCTTGAGTGAGGGTAAAGAAAAAGAGAGAAAAGAATTAATGGGAAAAACTTTGGTAGTATCAAAAAGGTTATTAACTGATGTTCATATTTTGATTTAGAAACCCATTAAGTAATATGGAATCCTATTTTCAGGGTACCATGATTGCAAAAAAATCAACATAGTTATCAAAATTACTCTCAACCGGTTTCTGTCACTTTAAATGGAATTGCCTAGAAAGAATGTGTACACTCAAACTATAAGATGTCGGAAAGCCTGTACAGTGACACGAGGCCACGTGAAAGCTGACCTTTCAACTGGCAACGTTAAACTCAACGTACAATAATACAACAAGAACTTAAATAAATTAATCATCAACTGTGAAGTTAAAGTTTTACAAAGGTGATAAAACCTAGATTTATGCGGTAGCAGTGACCAAGAAGAGGGCGTGGTCTAGTACCCTCTTCCTGATGTTTTGCCACGGCTTTTCATGGATCATTTTTGTAAGCTTGCAAGCAAGCTGATTCTGTCCTGAGGAACTGTGACTAAAAACTATTCCATATACTGAATCTAAACGTACTTTCTTGGAAACTGGATCACTGTTACTAATTCTGCCTCTGAAGCAATAAGGACAAAACCTTTTCCCTTCCTCCTGACAGCTCTAAAAACTCTGCATTATTCTCAGTAGTGCTGGGGGTTTTCTTTAACTGTTCCTCCATGGAGCAAAGACTGTCTGCGCTGGAACAATTTATGACTGCTGTTGCCAGAGGCTAATTTCAGCTTTCTGGCAAATATCTAGTAAAGACCTTTCTTACAATTAAAGACTGAAAGAGTTTACTACCAGTAAATAATAATAGCTACTACTTAAGTGTTTACTCTGTGCTCAACAAGGCATACACAGTCTCTCATTTAATTGTCACAATAGCACTGAGAGGTAAATATTAGAATTATGCCTACTTTACAGATGAGGAATGTGAGGTCACTCAGCTAGTGGGTGGCAAACCAGCACATGTAAACCTGAATTAATGTAACCATTTAAGCTTGAGTTCTTAAATACTGCAGGTCACAGCTGTCCTGGAACTGACTGTGTTTTCTTTATGAAAAAATCCACATGAATATTTAATGAGGTAAAATAATCTACAGCAAATCTATAGTGTTTAACCAAATGGAGTATTGATGTAAATGCAATGCTATGGAGATTAACATTCAGCCAGGCACAGACACATTAATAGTTTCTTTTCTGGTTCTTTGAAACTTCTTTTTTACACCATATTACTAGGGGAGTGTGGCAGAGTATACACATGACTGTATGTTGTCATCATTAATGCCAACATATCTAAAATTGTTTCTGTGCACAAAAATAAAAGTATTCTAGCCACTATAATTATAAACATTCTCTTTAAAAATGTATGAGGCAGAGATAGAGCTAGATTTATGGACTCTTAATTTTACAGAATTTCAGGTATACAGGGCCTTGGAAAAGGCCTTGCAAGAGCAAGACTCTGAAAGTTTAACTTCACTTAGCTGCACAGTAAATCCACCTCTCATACAAAACTAGCCCATACTGGACATCAGTCAAGGCAAGGAAGTGCAATGACCCCAGCTCTTCGCTGGCTTTCTCTTCGCTACTGAATACAATGGGACCCATGTTGCAAACACTTGCAGCTGAAAACACGAAGTTAGGAAGAGCCAAGCACGTTCTGGAGGTAGGCACCAATGACGACTCAATTTAAAACATCTAGCATTGTAGCAACACTTAGATTTGTTCCAGTGTAAAAAGCCTTGTCCCGAAGTAAAGTATGGAAGGATGCTGATCTTTTTGTCAAGTAAAAAGAAGCCGTGGTGTCTGGCTTGCACCATGCTTCACTCTGATTGAGAAAAATCTCTTTCTATAATATCCTAGTCCCAAATTGTTTGTGCTCTTGATATACTCTGAAATTATCTAGAAGAATTATTTGCCTTAATTCTACTTAATAATTTGGCTAGCCATTTTGTCACAAAGGCTCAACGAACATAGCTATAATCATGAGGCTCTTGGCCTCCTGAAACTTTAAAACAGACTCAAAATTATAGGGTTGAAGTTGTCCAATCCAAGTTTATATCTAGTCCAAGGGACTTTTTTTTACAGAAGCAGATGCTAAGGAAAAAAGGTTATGCAACAGCTGGTCAGCCAGATGTTTACAGAGCCAGGACTCTCAAGGTTTGAGGAAAACATCATATCCTGCCACCAGAATATTTTCTTGCAGTAGAAACTGTTCAAACACAGAGGCTGCCTCAACACACAGTCCCTGCCTCAATCTGACTGCCTTTTGTAAGGCCTGGTGTACTGCTCTTATGAATCGCTCCTAAATATCATCTTCAAAATGTCTATCCACCCCCCACCAAAGAAACCCAGAAAAGTTTTCTACAATCCAAGTAGTGAAAAAAATTGAATTCCACCATATAGAATAGAAAATATATTATTATCTATCAACCTGTCTTCCCACTAACTATATTTCATGTTTGTATTTTTCTTTAAAAATATGTGAGCTATATATTTTTCCTTTCCCAATAATGAAATTGCATGCTTAATATCAGATATGTCAAATATCTGCCAGCAAGGATTAATACATAACAGTAAACATAATAAAATGCCTTCCAGCCACCATGCGTGCAAGCATGTCACAGTACGTCTGATGCACACATCAATGCTCGCAGGCACCGCAGCCCAGATATATCCATAAAGAACAGCTTTTATTACAAATCAGCACGCCAAAGAAGAAAAGCAGGAAGAGAAAGCACCTTGGCAGGACAAAGGTAGATTCTTTCATCAGAGTTTCCACATACACATTATATCACATTGCCTCTTCCCCTTAAACAGAAGTTGTTTTTTCAAATTTTTCCAGAAGGTGACTATAACCTTCCCAGTCTTTGAGTTTAAGTCACAGTCTGTGATGTTCTGGGAAATTTCATCACTATCAATTATAAAGAATTCAAGTCAAAGCAGTCGAGCCACATTTGGGGTCACAAAAATGAGACATACCAGAATTCTCCTTATGGCCAGTCTGCCCCTCTTTAAAGTAATACTTGCCTTTCCTTGGGAAGACAATGAATACATCCTTTACATGCAGGAGTGTCCAATCATTGGCCCACAAGCCACGTGCGGCCCAGCATGGCTATGAATGTAGCCCAACACAAGATCGTAAATCTACTTAAAACCTTTTTTTTTCTCATCAGTTTTCATTGATGTTTGTGTATTTAATGTGTGGCCCAACACCACTCTTCTTCCAGTGTGGCCCAGAGATGCCAAAAGATTGGACACCCCTGCAGCAGAAAATAACATGGAATGGGCTGAGACCCCTAAGATTTGATTTTTTTTCAAGAGAGACTGCCTTGTCCTGACCAGTGTGGCTCAGTTGGTTGGGTATTGTCCCTCAAAGTGCAAGGTCGCCAGTTCAATTCCAGGTCAGGGCACATGCTTGGGTTGCAAGTTCAGTCGCAGTTAGGGTGCCTATAAGAGGCAACTGATCGATGTTTCTCTCTCACGTCAATGTTTCTCGCTCTCCCTCCCTGTCTCTCTGAAAATAAATAGATAAAACCTTTTTAAAAAACACAGAGAGAGACTGTCTTTACAGTATTCCATGCAGTCTATTATGAACATTCACTATTAGAGGACTACAGAAAGAAACTTAGAGCCACCATGAAACATTTAGTTTTTAAAAAAGACTTTTTCAAAGGTTTCTCTGCAGTGAAAACATTCTGCCACCTCAGTGTGAACTATGGGCACAAAATGAGCCACGTGGTGACGCCTCAAACATCCTAGAGCAGGCACTAGGCACCAGAAGTGGTCTGCTGGAGGACCCTCGGGGAGACTAGGAGGCCAGCCCTGAAAAATCCCCACAGTCTCTCCACTAATGTCATGTGTGGTGTCGTCTTGCAGCCACTGGCTCATTTCAAATGGATAACCTGAGGGAGGTATACATGAGTGAGATACAACCCAGGCCCCAGGAGTTAATCAAAAGTCGGAGTCTGTGTGTATTTATAACATCAGGCATTGTATAACAAGTGCAAAAGTGAATGATTGGATGCTGAGGGAAACCACTAAAATTAGGTAAATAATTCCAAGATCTATTCAGATTTTAAGAAAGAGGGACAATTAAAGTAATGTGCATGTGTGCTTATTTTTCCCCTGAGCTTTCCATTCTAAACATTTACTATTCTACAACTAGAGAAAATTCTAGTAAACATATATCAAGTAATGACAACCCACTAGGTTTTAAATTAGGGTGGGTTGAGCAGGGCTTTCCTCAAGAGAAAAAACAAAAGAAGCTAAGGCAAATTCTGCCTGACTGCTTCCACAAAGCCAAGGTGCGTTCACAGCCAACGTGTTGTAAAGAGTGCAAGATGGAGAAGGGGAGCCGGATAGGAAGACCCAACATAAAAACATGTAAATTCATACCAGGTGTTCAATGGCCTTTTGGGGCCTTGCAAGTATTTATTTTGTACTCCATAAGCAGTGGGGAATAATGAATGGTTACTGAACAAGATAGTAACATAATCAGCTCTACTAGAAGAAAGAACACTATGGTAGCTGTAAATAGCAGAGATGGGAGGAAAGAATGGAGAAGAGCGATCCATTGGGAGGTGATTACAGTAAGCTTGTCAGTTCGGAGGGTGCTGAAATACCCCAGCAGTGTGCAGACCTATTCGTTCTTATCTCTACCAATCCTTGCTGTGTAGTCAGGGGCAATGCACAGAGGCCTTGTGACAGTAGATTCTTTGGGACCTGACAGAGTTGTAGAAGTGATGATGGAACAGGGAGGGGTTCATAATTACCCCATGAGCTCTAACCTAGAGAAATGGAGATGCCTAACAAATGCTTAAGCAAAGATGCTTTGAGGACAGGCTGTGTCTGATAAGGTCTCACAGGGGGAGGGCTTGAGGCAATGCTCTGTATAAGTACCTGGAAAGGGCTGAGTAGAACCACCAAAAGCTTTCTTTCTGGCTTCTGGATCTCTAGTCAGCTGTCCCTTAGAGAAGTAGTTCTCCCAGAGGGTTTTCCCCTGTGCCTGCCTCACGGATGAACATTTACCCATTCCTGAGGGATGCTTAATTTCCACACTGGGAGTCCACTTAGATCCATTAAATTTCAAAACTGTTTAATCAAGGATAAAGAATTAAAAAGGAAGGGAAGAACAAAGATGGGAAAGGTGAATTTACTGAGTACCTATCAAGTTTCAGACATTTGCTAAGCCCCTTAAAATATTTTCTCTCTCAATCACCATCTTATTTACAGAGATATTAATTAGTCATCAGTGCACCATCCCAATCATACATCTAGCCCTTGGCCAAGTCTGGGCTCGCTAAGAAACCCCACTACATTTCAAACAATAGGTACTCATATCCTTTTCATTTAAGTTTGATGGTATTTTATTACTGAAATATGTCTATTTCCTTGTTATTTGATCCATTTGTAATCAATTTTAACACATGATTATCAACTAGAAAAAGGAAATGCTGAGGCTAAAAAAATATCTTGTAATTGAAAATTTTCAGGCTAAATTGAGAAAATATAAAAGCAATTTTCTGCAGCACCTACCAGTGATTCTACTCCATGGTTAAGCCCTGGGGTCTAATATCTACTGTCTACTGGTCTATCATAGTGCGGGAGTGATAAGTCACTGCTGGTCTTGCATCAAGACCTTGCATCAAGACCAATCTTTAACTTCAATCCGTCCTCATAGTTTCGTTCTAGCTAAACAGAAGAATAGTCTGAATTGATTTATGAGTCATAGTATTTTTGAGCATTTGGTTTATACCATCTTGAACCAATTTTCTGTGAACAATGAAAGAAGGAAAACATCTGCTCCCAAAAATGCTAGGCCAGGTGATATAATATCCTTTTCCCTCTTCCTTTTCCTCTTCTTTAAATAGAGGCCCATCCTTGTTTACAGGATGAGGGCAAGAGGTAAAATCCTTTCCAAAGAGGATGTAGTATGCAATATTGTTAGGAAGGTATTGTGTAAAACTGTTACACAGGCTGCCTAAGGAAATGTATCAACAAAAAAGTAGCTAAGCTCTCACCTATGTTACTAGTTACTTGTAAGACAGCTTAATGGAACATGGAGAAATATGGAAAATCAGAGGGTCCACAAAGCTCTCTCTGAACTCATTCATGATGCTAAACCTCTGTTTCTGAACCTGTAAAATGGAAATTACATCTTCCTACCAAACAGAGCTCTTCTAAGGTACAAACAAGCTGGTGCAGGTGGTAGAGAGAATAAAGGAAGAAGCATTCACTGAATTAGTTCATTGAATGTCTATATAGCAGAACCCTAATATGGATGCTTCATACCCATCATACAGATGGGAATATTGCAACCCCAAGATTAATAGCATCAGAACTAGCTCTGTGCTCAGATTAAAAAGAAAAATATAAAGGTAGAGCCAAGATTCACAATAAAATTTCTTTGCTCTAGAAATCCATGCTTTTCCATTATTCCATCATAGGTATAAAGCTGCATATGCATATTATTCATATGCAGTTCAGTCTTATTATCGTATACCCAATCTAAGAAACCTAACTCTTATGAGACTTACTATTCATTATTTTACAAATCACTGGTCAAGAAAAAAATGCTGCCAATAAATTATGACCACCATCAACGGTAAGTTGCATCCCAGAGTGAAACTAACATACAACTTAGAATTGATGAAACATAGAAAGAGAATAAAAGACAACCATTTTATTTCAATCCCACAAAAAGTCACAAATTTGATTCTTTTAAGATTCGCCAGATATACCTAGTTTGTAATAAATGATAGTGATAGTCATTGATTCAGTCAGTAATTGTTATTTAACTGTTATGTGGTTTGCACTGTCTCAATCCAAAGAATATGTTACCAAAAAAATATAATCAAGTTACCAAACATATTACCAAAAACATGTTATGGGAAAATGTTAATGTTACCAAAAGATGGCAATGATGTAAACGGGCTAGGCAGGGGGCTAGAAGACTGCAGAGGTAAGAGGGAACACGAAGCAAGGGTAGCCTGTTCTTCCAGGAATGTAACCAGTTGTCAGTCTCTTCATGGGAACACGAAGGTTGAGTTACTTGCTGTAGTCACTTGCCTGCTTATCCCTCTTACAAACAACTGACCTCATATGCAAAGTTCTTATTTTAAATATGAAAACCTCGACTCTATTTATCCTTCTTCAATGTCACGAAGGTTCAAGGCCCTTCCAGAGAGGCCCAGAAGTCCTTGCTATCGGGCATGGCTTAATTGGAACCTGCCCAGGGCTGTTCTCTTCCAGACTTTGCATGTCACCCCCATACCCATCATGATCCATGGCTTGGTTTGGGGGCTGCTGAAAAGCCTCTGGGATTGTTCATTGGGTGACCCACATATCAGCATTTCCACTGATCTAGTTGTGTTAGGACAAGATTCCACTGTTTCTAGGTGTGCACATAATTGCCTGGGGAAGTCCTAGAAATCATCTGACATGCTCTGGATCATTTGGCAAGGACACAGCTACTTCCTTTTCAATTTTTGTTCCACAACAAGCAATGAATTCATGGTAGCCTGACGGATCTCAGATGAAAACAGTCATTCATTCATAACACCAAAGCCACTTATCTGCTCCATCCATTGAGACAGTGAACTATATTAATAAATAAAAGAAGGCAATTCCTAACTAACTTTTGACAGTTTGGAAATTCTCTCTTCACTGTCCATTTCTGGGATTAATGTGAGGGTCACTAAACTGGCCCTAAGATATCACTCATAGCAGAAGTAGTGTCAGTTTATTTGTTTATTATTCTATGAGATTGTGTTCTTAGCCACTCATCAGCGATTCATTCAGCAAATACCTGTGCCATGCACCTACTAGAGCTACACACTGTATTAGTTGGTGGCAGGTAATAAATCAATGAGTAAGAATAAAATAATAATTTGCAATAAGTGAGTGGCCCTCAATCCTTGGACCCCCCAGTTTAAAATAGATATATATTTGCATTCATTAAATGCCAATTACATACTGCTCTTTGCTATTTCATTTCTGTTGTCTTAATTAATCTTTACTTTTTTGCTTCTATTTGACAAATGAGGGAGGCAACTAAAAGATTAGTCAGAAATATTAAGCAATCTAAGCACTCTATGAGAGAACCGGCAAGACATTCGAACCCAGGTCTCCTGACTTTATAACAATCATCCAATCTTTTTACTAAGGCAGGGTGCTTATAGCATCTGTTAAAAAAATAGTGTAGTTCAGTTAGAAGTTCCTGTCCCAAGCAGATTTGTTTTGAGTTGTTTTGAGCATTGTTGTGTCATTAATGGACACCTGAAGCACAAATTACCAGCAATGATGCACCATACTAGGGCTACAGTGCTCTGAACACTATTAAGACTTTCCATTAAATAGAAAGACAATTAAGAGACCCCCAAATTTATTTTAATTTGACAAAAGAAACATCACGGAGCCATATTCTAATCACACAAGTGTGCTTCACATTTTCTCTGAAATGAGGTATGAAACTATTAATACTTCTCAGACTTTGTATGAGTTAAAGTTATAATATAGTCATTGAAACCTTATTATAATGAATTCTGAATTCATAACAAAGGATTGTTCCCAAGTGACCAATTCCTATACTGAGCTGATACTTGGTCCCAATAGCTAAATTCCATGTAAAAGGCAGCTATGGAGCAAAGCACTTACTTACTTGCTTATTTTCCTTGTCTCTCTGCTCCCTGTTCCACTACAGGAGGAATTCGAGGCTATTCTTTTAGGCATTTTAGTTAAATGTGTATCACTAAGACACATACTTAGCTGAGCATGAACTGAGAGCCTTTATTTCTCACAGGCAACAACCAGGTTTTAACTTAGATCTCCCTCGGACATGCTCTAGGAACATCCAGTCACTGCAGCACGAGCAGCACTTCCCTGTGTGGTCATTTCACCTGTAACATGTTCCCGTGGACTATGTCTGGTCACCTATTCTAACGCGCCTCCTGTTAGACTGAACCGATTTGTATGTCTGACAACTGTCTCTCCCCTCCCCCACCCCCACACAGGTGGACTCTCTGAGATTCTATGTCCCTTGAGGGCAGACAGTTCTAAACACCTCCATACTCTTAAAGGAATGTCTGAACATAGTAGTATTTGTGACCATGCCGAAGTAGCCATGTAAGAAGCCAGTGGTCTGAACAAGGACACGAGTACCAGCCTCAAGAGTCCAGCTTCCCCACAGCAGGCGGTAGACTAGTCAGGGCAACCCCAGAGCAGCATAACAGAGGGAAATGCGGTGGGTTTGGATCTCCGCTAGGCTTGTCTAATAGTTGATCAAATAAATGCTGGAAGTCTGTGGTGAGGATAAACTGTTCTACTGAATCCACATCGTTAATAAAACACTGTATGACCCGTGAAGAAAAAGCAATATCAACTATGCATTCTGAAACAGGAGGGAAAATAGTCATTTTATTCTAGCCTTTGACCTCCCCTTTCCTAAAGAAACCAGAATCACTTTCACACTAGAATTGACTAATTTGTCGATAGTCCCAACCTGTCTTTATCTTGCTGAGCTTCAGAATACATGATAAAAATGCATCAAGTGAAGAACACAAAGTCCATAATTCCCTGTCACACGGCAGTAAACTACCACTGGCATCACTAATCAACAACTATAATTAAGCCTAATTAAAAATTATGAGTATCTAATTTTAGAAGGCTTTTGCTCTATAAATCCTAGACATAGAATCGCTATTAAACTTAGCTACTTGAAATTTTTCCACGTCTGGAAACATGCTTCGTGTGTTCTTGCCTCGTGTACCTGGCCTATAAACAGTCCCACAATCAGGATCCTCTCCCGAGGCTGAGAGGGGTCATGGGCAGCAATCCCCTGGACTGCGCTGAGCATCTCTAAGAAGGCAACTTGCATGCTACCCACCCAAATCTCTTCTCATTATACCTGAAACCTCACCCTTGAATTTCAGGTTTTCTTTTAGTTGCTCCCCTGTGGTCCTGGTGTGATTTTTGATGTGAATAGTATCAGAACATGTGGTAAATTCAAGTCCCAATGGTTTAACAAAGACCTGAGCAAGGAGAAACCCTTAAGTGGGAACAGACGTGTCAGAAAAACAGAAAAAGTGCACTACATAGTACACTCAAGTGCATGGAAGAGTATGCAAGCCCCTTGCTTCCAGCTTTGGATCACCATCATTTCTGTTTTGGTTGGGTTTCAAACAATTCCAGATAGAATTGAGATGACCAAAGTACACGCTTTCTAGAAGGGACTGGCTGATAATAGCTTAGCAACTAAAAGGGTTCATCAGGAATAAAAAAGAAACATTCAAAGTCCTCTTAGCACCCATAATAATCATAATACTGAGGAAAGAAAAAACAAGGAGGCAAAAATTGACCAAATAAGTACTGTAAATTTGGGAGTCAGACAACAGAACTATCTTTCCCAGGTATACATATGGTGATAAAACAGGAGGCAGAAACTGTCGTGGTCATTCGGGATGTGACAGCCCAGGGAGGCCCCGCTGAGCCTTCTGATGTATAGGGTGCCATGCACACAGGGAACGTTATGCTCCTTTTAGCTCCAGAATAAGTCCAGGATATATCGGTGTGTGAATTGCCCTGACGGTGTGATAGACCACACTTGGCACATTGGTAAGTTGTGTAGATATAATGGCGATAGTTACTGACTGTTCAAGACATGGCATCCAAAAATCCCTGACCTCTAGAGATACTGGATGGCCAAGAGTGGCAGTCAGCAAGTTAAACAGGGGGGAAATGTGTGCTCCCCTAGCCTTCTATTCTTTGAAAGGCCTTTTAGAGGAAACTGCAAATCATTAAGGGGAGCTCAAAGATAGCACCTTTAGCAATTGAGAGGCACTGATTCTTTCTTCCTGGAACACCGTTAGCCATTCCTGATAATCACAGAATGCTAAATATATGTCAAGTATAATGGCTCATAGGTATGGTTTTCCTATAGAGAGAAAAGTGACGCAGCAGGGACTTGCTTGGGAAAAGAAAGCTAGCATCAGGAATTTACTGTTTAGAATTGACTTTGTCTCAGAGCAGCAGCATATATATGAGGTGTCTGTGGTTTGATTCTGATGTCTCTGGTCAAGGCAGTCATCACATACCTGCCACTCCCACTGCCCTGCCCACGGTCCCCAAAAAAGGGCTGGGTAATCAATCCTCAACAGCCATCCACCTCCAGCCAGAGCTAATGATTAATCCAGGGATATGGGCCTTAAAAAGAACAGTGGCTTCAGGAGATCTGGTGTCTGGAACTGACGATGATGCTAATTAGCACTGTGACTTTGTGTAAGTTAACTTTTCTATGCCTTAGTTTCCTCACCATAAATAAAAGTGTTAGTTAGATCACTTGGGCCCTGGGATCTCCTCCACCTTTTATGACTCCATGATAATAATGTCAATATTATCATAGTGATATTATTAGAAAGTTTAGCAGTAATAAACCCTCTAAACAGTACCATTTTATTATGTTCGCTTACTAGGCACCATGCACCTTACCTTAGTAAGCTAATGCCCTTCATACATTATTTACTTAATCCTTGCAACAATATGTGGTGATGTCTCCACTTTGCAGGTTAAAAAACAAAACCAAAGTAAGACTCAAAGACTTGGGTTTACAAAGGAGTCTATGCTGCTTATACCTTAAGTCTTTTGAGTCAAAGCGTGTGCTTTGTTTAAAAATTACACACAAATCCACCGTTGGCAGGCCCCTCCAAAAAAAGTCACATAAAAGCAAGTTAAAAATAAAAAAAAATAGTGTTTTTATAACCATTCTATTTTGTTAACTGATGACTTCACTTTTTACTCTGCTTTGTAACCTGCCAAATCAAAGTGAGCAGCATCATTATTTTAAACACTGGGCTGCATGATGTTCTGGTAAAAAGCAAAGCAGCCTGAAGGAAACGAACCTGTATCTGGGGCCCCGTGTCAGGAGCGCCTTAGCCAGGACGACCCCACTTCGGACCCACGGATGTTTTTCATCCACCTGTCATGTCCATCAAGTTTTGACACGAAAAGCTTGTCTTAATGAGAACTTTTTAGCTTTAATTTGGTTGCCACCTGCTGGCTGAAAGACAAAACCTTCCCTCTGCAACAAAAACTGTTTAGTAATCCAGGACAAATGTAAACAAATGAATGCTCTGTCATTGGCAAATCCAGTTTGGGTGACATCAGATTATCTAATAGAGCGGAAGGAAGCTAATATTTAATGTGTCTACTGTATGCCAGGTACCGTGGTACTGAGGCAGGATAGTAAGAAGCTAGAAAAATACATTGGCAAGTGGAATGGGGAAACTGAGACAGATTGCCAAACTGGCCAAGCAATTTACAGCCAGATACAGAAGGTCACCAGGGCTGAAAGCCCCAGGTGCCTAGCAACAGGCAAAATGGGTGCCTGTACTCGCCCTCAGGGTGACCTTTCCTCCTGGCATGTGGCTGGCCATGCGGTTTAGACCCCCTGACCGCCCCTCCCTAGAGATAGCATCTAGGCCTCAGATGTAGTTCAGCTCCAGGCCCAGAGAAGCAGCAAAACCAGGTGAACAACACCAGGACTAGCTGTCCTGGTGCTGACCAATCAATGGTGACCACAATGAGAAAGGATACACCTGAAAAAGCTGATGAATATTCTATTGAGGTCCTTCCCTGAGACCTCCCCTAAATTCCCGGCCTTTAAAACCCTCAAGATGAAGGACTCTCTGCACTCTCCAGCCATGCCTTTCCTTTTCCTGTCTTCTTCCCCCACAGGCGTGCATCTCCCAAACTCTAAGAGCCTCCCCAAAACTTGCAAACAAGGGAGCAGTGGGTAGTGGAGGCTCATCTGGGGCTAACCCCCGGAACCTGTCTCCAAAGCACCCTCTTGTTGCTGCTTCTGTCCTAAGCCCTTCCTTGTTTTATTGCCCCCAGCTTTATAAACATACTCTCAAAATCACCTGAACTTGTGTTGTGAAATCCTTCCTGCATGAGGTCAAGAAGCCACACACTGAAGGCCACACACTGCAGGCCGGCCTGAGGCAGAAATGCTCCAGGCCCAGTCCCTGTCCAGTGACTGTAAGTGCTTCAGATATACTATTACATATAATCGGCCCCCAACCATGCGACTGACCTGAATATCGATGCTACCATTTTAACTGGCTTCAGATTCCATAGCTAAAAACCAACAACAAATTCAAAACCTGCTCTCAGACATCAGCTTTTCTTCATCATCAACATATGCTCTCCCCATTCTTCCATGATTCTTGCTAACCATGGTATGTCCAAGTAATCTTATATCATACAGAAAACACTGAGCATTGAGGCTCAGAGGTGGAGTTACAACTCACTGCATAGTCACAAAATCTTCATGAGATTTCATATTAAGGACAGACAAGCCAGAAAATCACTTTGTAAATTCTGCAGGGGGAGCCATAGTGATTAGTGAAAGTAAGACAGAATGAAAATACTTTAGGAACCATCACTAAAAGCAATTTCAGAAGATCACACAAAAAAAAATGAATTTTACATTATCGTTTCAAACATTCAGTCTTTTTAGCAAAATAATTTTAAAAAGAAGCTTAGCTATTTTTCTGTGATCTATTTAGGAAATACCTGTGCCCCCGTCTCCTCATGGCCATCTGTACTGAGCGCCATGCTGCTCCTCCACACCACGCAGCTCCTGGCCTCAAGGAGCGCTCTCTCTAGTTGCTGACCTGACTGTGAAAGGAAGCGTCAGTGCGAAGAGTCCCTTTCCCATCTACTGTCTCATGTGTCTCAGAGAGGCACCATCACTGAAAATAACAACGGCTACTGTCTGAGGGTGCCAAGCACTCTTGTAAACACTCTACATATACTCACTAAGTTAATCTTCATACAATGGTGTGAGATGACTGGTATCTTTAATCTTTTTTTCTAGCCAAGAGGAAACAATTACATGAATCACACAGACATCTTAAGTGATAGAATGGTGTTCGAACCCAGGCACTTTGCTCCACAGCTCATAGATGTAAAGACTAGGCCACATAGCCTTCAGAGAGTCCCAAGGCCTCCGTGATAGTGCACAGGTTAAGAAGAAACAAGCCAGATAATCACTTTATAAATTTGGCAGGGATAAACAGCAATGATTACTGAAAGTAAGGTAGAACGAAAATACTGTGAGACCCATCAATAAAAGCAATTTCAAACATTATGGTTTCAAAACAGAACAGGAACATAAAGGTCAGGTGACTTATCAGACGTTGCACAATTAAGTAACCAGAAATGGAATTTCCTCTCCAACTATGTGGGTGCACTTCTCAACTACTGCCATCGCGTTGCTTTCAAAACCAAGAATAATGCTACAACAAGCATGGAGGATATTCATCCACGTCACCTGTGGTAGATAAGGTTGTTGGGAACAGAACCCGTAGTCGTGATGATTAGAAAGAGGGTAAATACCCCTCCTTACTGAGTAAAAGGAGAAGTATTTCATCAGATTCCCCCAAATGAGGACCTAGTGGTGCACATTTGAGATGATGAAGCATCAAAGACATTTAAAACAGGATTATTCATAACAGGCATAAGATTGAGAACAGAAACAACCTAAGTGTCCATCAGTGGGTGAAAGTTTTAATTCCAAATTTAACTTCTTTTATCATTATAGAATAATTCCAATGTTTTATTTCTCCTTGTGTTAGCTCTGTCAGCTTATGTTTTCTAGGAATTTATTTATTTCAACTAAATTTTCACATATATTTGTAAAAAGTCGTTCATGGTATCCCTTTATCTTTCTAATGTCTTCAGAGTTTAAAGTTGTTATATTTTCTTTCTTTATTTTGGTTATTTATGCCTTCTCTTTTCTTAATCTTTGTCTTTCCAAGAGATTATCCATTTTATTTGTCTTTTCAAAAGATCTACTTTAGGATATATAATTGTTATTTATTTTACTTTCATTTTTCATGTCATTAATTTCTATTGCAATCTTAATTTTTCTTCTCTGTTTGTAGACTAAACTTGCTAGTCCTTTTTCTGTTTCTCAGATTGAATTGCCTAGCTCATTAGTGTGCAGACTTTCTTCTGTTCTAACGATGCATGTGAAGCCACGTACTTCCTTCTACACAGGGCCCAGGGCTAGCTGCACCTCACAAATAGTAGTGTCCAGTATTTTTATATGATTCAGTGCAAAACATTATCTCACCTTAGATTAGACCTGAGAATTACTTAGAAGTGTATTTATTTCCAACCATAAGGGATTTTCGTAGTTTGCTGTTGTTGTTGATTTCTAACTTATGTAAATTGTGATCAGAGAACATACTCAGTAGGATTTGCATCCTTTGAAATTTGTTGTGACCTGTCCTTGATCCAGTATGTAGTCTTGAAATATAAATGTTTTGCATAAGCTGAAGAGCATGTATGTGCTGCAGTTGTTGGGCCCCATACATGCTTGCTAAGTCAAGTTTTGCAAGTCATGCTGTTCAGATTTTATACATTATTGCTGGGTTTTGTTGGTTTTGTTATTGTTTTGGTTTTGGTTTTTTATATTTGTGCTTGTTCTATTAGTTACTCAAGGAGACATGTTAAAATCGCCCCTCCCCATAGTTCTTGATCTGTACATCTCTCCTCTAGCTCTGTAGACTTTGTGTGGTAGTTTCTTCGTATTGCAAACTGATGAGCTGGTGTTCTGATCTTTAGTTCATCCTTCCATGAATGGCATTTGATAGAGCAACTGAGGCTTCGAAAGTTGGGTCAGAGCTTCTCAAACTTTGTGCCCTGAATCCCTTTGTCAGTCTAGTGAAATCTGTGGACATTGTCTTTCAATAATGTTTACAAATGTGCCCTGGCTGGCATAGCTCAGTGGATTGAGCACGGGCCTGCGAACCAAACAATCGCGGTTCGATTCCCAGTCAGGGCACATGCCTGGGTTGCAGGCCAGTTCCCAGCAGGGGACACACGAGAGGCAACCATACATCGATATTTCTCTCCCTCTCTCCTTCCCTTCTCCTCTAAAGATAAATAAATAAAATCTTTTAAAAAAATAACGTTTACAAATGTGTAAAACAATGAGGTAACCAATGAAATAAATTCCTTTAATAAACAGTTGTTAAAATGTTAAAAAAACAATTGTGATATTGTAACAATTGTCTTTTAACTAGTACATCAATACTAGTTCTTATGATAAGAATTAATTATAGTTCTTATAATCTCCCTAATTTCAAACTAATGATAAGCACAAGCAGCTTTTCGAGATATTTGCAAGAATTGTTGTGTGGCATGAAAATCTCTGTGATATCTATTAGTGACAAAGTAACAGTATATTGCTAATACTACCGTGTTTTGCTGCCTACATTCTTTAAGGAAATGTTCAATTTCAGTGAGACATTAATAAAAATAAATTTGACTTTTTTTCTGTCCAAGTTCATAAGTACCCTGAATTATATATGTTAAGGGATTCATGTTCCTGGACCATATGCTAAGAACCTCTGCTTCAGGTCATCAAATTAAAAGTCAACCTTTTAGAAAGTGCTGTTCGTGTCCTCCTCTCTAATTCAGTAACTTCTGTTTATTCAATTCTCATTCTTACATTTTCTTCTTTCCTTTCCTTTTTCACTCTTGCTATTTCTCATTCTTCAGTTTAAAATAAAAGCAAAATCATAATAACCCCCACCCCTCAAGTATCTTTTTCCCCAAACTTCACTATTTTTGTAAATGATACAATCATTTTCATAAGAAACATAACTGTTTATTTCTCTCGATCCTTATAGCAATATATTTCTCTTATTACATTTATCACATTGGCTTTTGTATTATGGATATTGACATACCAGCCTTATTAATAGATGATTAAATTTGCATAAAGCTTTACTCATCCTTGTATGTCATGCAGTATGAAAAAAATAGTTCAATAAATATTTGTTAAAATGGCTAATTAACTTTGCATCTGGAAGACTTTATCTTCTAAAATTTTACTCATCTTTTCCCAATCAACTAAATGAATGAAAAAATTGCCTGTGATATTTTCTTTTCATTGTTCTATTTATTTCTTGAATAATCTAACACTAGATGAGATCCTGATTTTATTTATATTAGCCCAAACCTGGAAACCTTTCAAATGCCCACTTATAGAAATACAAATAAGCTGTGTTATATTCAGATAGTCAACAAATTTTTAAAAAGTGGATCTTGATACATGAGGTAATGCAGGTGAATCTCAAAAGCATAATATTTAAAAAAATAAAAAGCTAGATACTAAAAAAAAGCCAGACACAAAAGTATTCATGTATTTCATTTTAAGTGAAGTTCAATAATAGACAATAATAATCTATCGTGATAGAAATCATAATAAGTGCAAAGTTGGGGCAGGGTTTGACTGAAAACAGCACATGCGACTTTCCCAGATGACAGGTATATGCTTTGCCTTGATCTGGGTTAATGGTTATGCGGGTGTATACATTTGTGTACATTCATCAAGCTGTGTACTTAACATGCTTACAATTTGCCACTGGTAAATTATGCCTCAAAAATTAAAGCGAACAGGAAAAAATCTGCAGCATTTAGGAAATCTACTAAGCACTAGTCTGTGCACTGAAGGTGCAGCAAAAACTCTATGTGTTAAAAAAACTCTATGTGATAAAGAAGAGAGAAACGAATGACATACTGTGACTGTAAATTTCTTTTGACCAGAGAAAAATATACAGCTAGTAATGTAATTTAAATGGCAACCTTTTAGAGGCACTCCTTGTTATCTTTTTATTTTTATTACAGCTTGATGTAATATGTTTTTATTAGTAAGTTTTCTTAATACACAGCAGTAAATATTCACTGTCAAAAATATAGTAATTCCAAATAAGCATAAAGAAAATTAATTATCCATAACCCCAACACAAAGAATATGTGTTTTTTTAAAATACTGGTTAAATAAATTATTTGTTCAATTATTGGGCTATGTCTGAATTAATGAGGAGTTTCTAACTTAAATCCCAGCATCCTTTTAATGTTGAAAATATTCCATTCTGATCAATTCATCTCTCATCAAAAACAAAAACAACAAAACAAGAAACTGAACTGAGAATATATTTTAATTACAGCTTATCACAATACATAAAAGGAATAAGGATCTTTGCCATATTTACAAAGTAAATTTTGATCACATAAAAATATACTAAGTCAAACAAAACTTGTTTGACACTGAGGATCCTTAATTTAGTCACTGGCTTTTGGACATTTTCAATACCGAGGAACCCATCAGTTGACAGAGAAGGTGGGCTGAACGTGTTCTGATAGGCCACCAGGCGTGCAGCAGCAGCATTTCCCCAGGAGGGCTGGGGGGACGTCCTCTGTTCTGCACTCAGTGTGTGTTAGGAGCCAGGCCGTGCCATTTTTTACCCAAAGAAAATCAGAACTCACCTAATAAAGCAAGGCTCTAAGAAGTCCTACAACAAAAAACGAAAATCTTGTTTTAACTGAGCATTTCCCAAATATTTTGGCTACCTTGGCCACCCTCCTCCCACTGCCAACTAAGAACACCTCAGACTAAGGCCACGTTTTAGAAACATCAGTGTTATCAGCTCATCAGGCCCTTCACGATGGTCCCCCTCGACGCTCTAAACATCATCTCAAGATTCTTCCTCAGACACACCAGTCTGCCACCACAGCAGGCCCGCTGTCA
Organism: Carollia perspicillata; assembly: GCA_004027735.1. Taxonomy (NCBI): domain Eukaryota; kingdom Metazoa; phylum Chordata; class Mammalia; order Chiroptera; family Phyllostomidae; genus Carollia; species Carollia perspicillata. Next base: position 15,844 of record PVKM010007472.1, on the reverse strand, counting down.
CTCCCTACAGACACTGCGTGGCTCACAAAGGCCACGTCTTGGTACACGCTGTTTCCTTAGTACAAACGGTCATCCCTCCTTTGGCCTTCTTAGCTGGCGAGTGCCTGCTCATCCTTTATATTAGAGTGAAACCTGCTCTGCTCTGCTGCCTGGCCGGGAAAGCCTGCACAACCCTTTCGCTAGGCTTCCATTTTACAGTCCTGTTTTCTTCATTCTAGATATTTCTGCAGTATATAATTGGTTGTCTTCTTGTTTGTCTCCCTGCACACAGGTCTAAGTGAGATCCCTCCATGGGTGGTAGGACTCTTTCCTTTTTTTATTTTACTAAGGTAGACTGACAAGAGATTCTTAACATAATTGGTTAAATAAATGAAAAATGAATAGTAAATTATGATATAAATCAAAATGAAATAGCTGTTAGATTAATGTAGCTATATTCTTCTTTCATCAGCTAACTTACGTGTAAGACTTCTTACTAAAGGTATATTTCTGAATGACTCCAGATCTCCCCATGTTTTCATCCAGGAGAAAAGCAAATGGACTTAATGCCACTGAATTGTATACTTAAAATGGTTAAAGAAATAAATTTTATATTATGCATATTTAAAAAGTTTTTTAAAAGCAGATAGAATAAAAAAATATTTAGAAGGTTTTTTCTGATCATTGGGAGGTAGGAGTGTTACAGGGTAGAGTAATACAATTCCTACATTTTAAAAAACATTTTCTTTGGGTAAACCAGCAATTTTAAAATGTGTTGAGCTGAAAATTGAAAACAAACTGAGGGGGGGGGGAGTTAAAGAAGTAAAAACAGTTATAAAGCAAAGATACATGGTTTTATTATGAAATTAAAACACAAAGAGCTCCTTAATTAGAGAAAATAGAAAAGCATTACCTCAAGTGACATCCCCATTAGTACCACTTAAATTGCAAGGAACAGCCTACAGCTCACATGCAACTATAAAGTAAGTTAACTGGTTTTACAATAAAACACATTTTAATACCACATAAGAACTGTCTATGAGGGAGACTTTTATGTGACTCATGAGCCCATTCCAAAAGATATCCCAGTATAGGGGTTTCCAGCGTACTTTTGATCTGCAAGAAAAACTTGTAATAATGGGTCCCCAAGGCATTCACTCCTCATAAATTTTCTTCAAAGGGGCAATGTTTCTGGTTTGTTTTAGAATAATCTGTAGTAACTTTATAGGCAAATTGCTTCTTTATTCTAGAACCTTAATCAAAAGCTCTAGTATTTATAAGATATGAAGAAAAATCAACTCCATTTAAACTTGATTCAGTCACATGACGTTAAGTACAGAGATCGGACTGGTAAGTTTATTTTTGTCAGTCTGAAAGATAAAGCATTTTTAAAATTGGCTTCACTAAGATTTTCCAGGTTTCCCTTATAATTGAGGTAACGTAACTATAATGAAAAAACGATCAATGAAGAAGAAATTAATATATAACAATGACATAAAATGTGCCTGGCCCAAAACAAAAGACACTCTGCTAGAAAGTTACAGCATAGCAAGTAAAGAGCATTAACAACAACTTTCTGAAACAAACAAAAAAATTCTAGAATTTTCTCTGTTCATAACTTGTAGCTGTTGTTTTTCTTAATCAAATGTGAAAAAAATTAAAAAAAGAAGTATCATCCCTGATCTTCATGATTTTGGCAGGACACAATAAATTTAGCATTTTCTGTTACATTGTTTTTATTAAAACTAAGACAAAAAATGTATGTACTTTATTATGGGAAATGCTTTTATTCCTTTATTTTTATTGTTGACACTATTTCAGATGTAATTTTAATCTTTAACTTGTGATCTGCTATAGAGTGCACTGAGTCAATGAATATTTTCCCCCTTATTTTTTGTAAATAGATAATCCAGAGTGATAGATAAGCCAGAATGATAAATTAGAAGAAACCAGTGCATCTGGGAGTAAGTACATCCAAGTGGCCAGCAGCTCATTCCTTTGTCCCACTGAGCAATTACTAAGCATTTGAGCTCCACAGACACAAACAGAACATCATCAACACCTCTCATTTCCGTTGCCAGCTTCTGCCCCCTTTAAAGGCTCAGACCAAAGAGGTAGCTTCTGCAGGTACCTAAATAACTACTGAGAGGTGTATAAAGTAAAATGTATTTATCAGTTCTGCATGACTTGCTATGCCCTTTCACTCATGGGGACATAAGTTTCCCCAGGTGTCTCCAGCACTAAACACCATTTACATTGCTGCCATTTGATCTACCTCGAGGGCCTAGTGTTCGGATCCTGACACGAGGGACTCAAATAGACTTTCCGGTCTCCTCACTGCGCATTTCCCTGCCTGGTCCCACGACCCTCTCTCTTCAGGTTCTCAACTTGAGTTTCTGCCTCCTTTCTGCCTGTTGATTTCTTGGAGTTGACAGTTTGCCTGCTAAGTCACAGCTCATCACTCACAGCTTAGGTAATTTCCCCCAAATTGATGTCTGACATACCAGACTTAGGATACTGCCCAGCCCATTTTCTTGCTGACAATGGCACCCCCGGTGTTTCACTTAAATTGTAATTTCCAGACTAGATAATCCATAAAATATTGGGTCTGAAGTTATTTTTGCAGTAATTCTCTAAGCTATTTTGGGAGGTGGGAAAAGAGACACCTTTGCATGGCCAAAGACTGCAAGTTGATGATAAGGACTCTGGTGCAAGAAGAGACATATACCAAGGGAAAGGCTACGTCTTGTTAGCAAGTGGGAAACACACAAGAGATCCCACAGATTGAAGATCAAGAAAAGGTATATCATCAATGCATAAGAGAAACTGGGAACGGGTCTCCCAGAGCATTGTATATTATTTAAAGCACTGTATATAACAGAGCATTGTATATTATTTAAAGAACTTTGTATATTATTGAAAGTAGGTAAAGGCAGTAAAGGGAGTGTAAGTTTGGTCCTTCTCAACAAATCTTGTTTTCTTCATATAACCAGAAATTTGAAAGGATGCCTGGATGACGTTATGTGGGGCGATGGTGGGGGGAGACACACGACAGCTCGTCCAGTCCCTGCCACCTCCGCAGAGAACGAACATGTCGGGAGGATAGAAGGTCTAACCCTTTGTAAAGCCACTGGCAAAAGCAGTATGTTTGAAACTTGTGGGCTTCTGTCAAGGGCAGTGGAGCTCTTTCCTCGCCATCTGAGTTACATGTTTACCAAGAATCAGCATCCTATTCCAGTAGGTGAGACCTATTAGTTAAATTAAGCAATTTACTTCCATATTATTTAAATTGATAAGGTATGAGTTAAAAAAAAACTGTTTCCATGAAGACTAAGTTGAATGTCCTGAGGATCTTTTATAAAAGCTGTTGAATTCGGTTAAGAATAAGACAACTATAAAAAATTAGAGGGAAGTGTATAAAAATCTAGAATTCTCCACTCATGTCAGAAAAGGTTTTAAGCTCCAGTATTATAAGAGCCTTACTTCTTATAAAACAATACAGCTCAAAATATATTATGTCCATGTGACTCCATAAGATTATATGGGTGTGAAGAAAGAAATAAAAAGGTTGTCAGTACCTATTACCTGTTTTTGTATTATTTTCCTTTGAATGGAGTAATGAGGGAAGAGGTAAAGAAAAATAAGACTGCATGTGAGGAAAATGTTGCACAATAAATAACATCATATATAAAGAGAATCATGAAGGGCAGTCATTAAAATGTTAATGGTTGCTATCTTGGAGCAATTTTACTTTCTTTCATATATTTCTTTGTATTTTAAATATTCAAATTTTAAATATTTTAAATACTTAAATTTTAAATACTTAAATATTTAAGTATTTTAAATATTCAAATAAAATATTTGAATATTTTAAAGTGAGAATTACTTTACATAATCACATGAAAGGTAAAACAATTGTGTATTTTTTTTGTACTGTTCATAAAAGAGAGAAGAAAAACTATGACACTAATGTTAGGGAAAAAAATCACTGACTGGACGTTTCATGAAGATGACCTTGGATCCTTGCTGACCCACTCTTATGAAAAGACTGCAGTGGACCTCCTCTGACATCCAGTTCCCAAAATCTAAAATTTCATTCTTCGGGGAACCAAGAGACCTGTTGCTTCAAACCACATACACTCTGAGTTGACAACACTTGGCCTTAGCTCCACACTTCCTTGTCCATCTTTAGCTGCACTGTTTTAATAGAAAATTAACATTGGCTTTTATAAATCTATAGCCCATAGACCTACTTATAATCCAAGCCAGCTTGCCTTCTGGTAGCTTGCCAGTATTGAACACTGGGCCAGTGCTTTTTTCAAGCAATGCCTGTCAGATGTTATAGTTTAGTTGTAAGAGCAATATATTAACCATTGGCTTCACAATAGACAGAAGTGTCTTATTGGAAGGTATCAATTGCAAGAGTTACAGGACTTTAAATTCCAATGATACATTACGAAGTATATAAGTGCAATTATTTCTCACCAGGAAGAAAATATGGTTAATTATATACATCTTGTCTCCTGAAAATAATAATTACATTATTCAAATACTGTATACTTTTTTTAAAAGATTTTATTTATTTACTTTAGAGAGATGGGGAAGGGAGGGAGAAAGAGAGGGAATGAAACGCCAATGTGTGGCTGCCTCTAGCACAACCCATATTGGGTATACAGCCTGCAACCCAGGCACGTGCCAACTGGGAATCAAACCGGCGATGCTTTGGTTCACAGGCCTGCACTCAATCCACTGAACTACACCAGCCAGGGCTCAAATACTGTATACTTTATAATGCACAAGACTAGAATTTGAGGTCTCATGGTGTCAAAAATAGAAAAAAAAATCCTAAGAAAGTCCTGATTTAAAAAAAAGTTCACCTTAAAGGAAAAAACGTAATGGGGAACACATTCTAAAAGAGAAGTTATAGTATTGCTATAATGCAAACTAATACTTCAACAAGATCTGGGAACTGAGAGAAGAATCCAGCTCTTTTTACAATTTTCCGGAAATCCCTTGGAGATCTTGAGAAGCAATCACTCATGTATTCTTGAATATTTTTTCTAACACATTTTTTCCTTTTCAAATAAATCTAAGTCCTTAGATTTCAGGTCTGCCTCACAACAACCACAAAAGGCCACCCCTCCTCATAGTCTATCCTTTCTTCTCTACTAATCCAACATTTACTGGACGGGTTAAATAGTGGTTACCATTTACATATATTGAATGCATCAGGCACTTTCCCTAATGTTAACTCACGTGTAGGAGAATCCTGGCTCACAAAAGTTACTGAGCTTGTCTGTGTTTCTATACAGATGTGAAAGGTAAAACTAGAATTCAGACCCATCTGAAACCCCCTGCATTCTAGGTGAGAACAGGTACAAAGCCTACGACAGGGACATGAGTCCTCCCACCCTCCATTTCTGCTAATCACTCGCTAAATGAAAATCTGCCTTAGGAGTAGATCCTGTAAGATGAGTTTCCTTCGCCAAGGTCCCATCGTATTGGTTGTGATCTAGAACTCTTTGTCTCCAAATTTTCCCAGGATGATTTAAGAAAGAAAAATAGAGTATTCTTGGGCTACTACAGACGGACAGAATTTTCCAGGTCCACAGCAGACATGTATCCACCCATACTTAGTTAAAAGGATCAGGACTGAGAAGAAACCTTTTGGAAGTGGTGTTTTACTTGGTACCAGACCATAGCGGACACTGTTTCATTAAAAGGCTCCAGGCGGTGGAAATCGGAGTGCGTCTCAGTGCTGGGCCACCTCTGGCTTAGGCAAGAGCCTGACAGACACTGACTCAGCCTGTCTTGGCCGCATGGCTCTCCTCCTCCTGCCTTAACAATTCATTTGGTTTTACTTTAGCTTCTACACAAACATACAGAGCACACCAGTGTATCACTAGAAGTTGTTATTACTGTATCTAATATTAAATATTAATGTCAAGAGCATATGTTCTAAGCCCATCAAAAATGCAATTATTCTTCCCCGGGAAGAAAATACAGTTAATTACACACACCTTTTCTCCTAAAATGAATAATTAGGTTATTCCGATCTTGAACACTCTGTAATAGACAAAACCAGAACTTTGAATCTCGTGGTGTCAAAAATAGAAGCCAAACACAGAAATCAAGTAATTTGGCAGAATTCCATAGGTTGCAAATTATCTGCTTTCCATTTTTCCTCTCTATATCTAATTTCTAAAAAGATAGGCAATGTGGTGTGTGGGGAGAATTCTAAACTTGGGCATCAGAAGTCCTGGGTTCTAGTTCTGGCTCTAACACCTATCATGTGACCACGGGCAAGGACCTTCGCTCCCTTGGCCTCCGTTTCCTTATATGTAAAAGGAAAGAAGGGTGAACACATAACTTTTAAGACCTCATCTAGTCTAATCCCCTCCAATTATAGTTTCCACCTTGGAGGCCACTGACCCGGCCTATGACAATGCTTCCCTACATTAAACTTTTACTTGGACTAAGTGTGAATTTTTGTGACCATTGTCCAACTCCCCCATGAGAAGAAAAGATCACTCTGTTACAAGATGGACCAAACATCCACTCTCATTTTTCCCTGTTTTATTAAGACAAAACTGATTTATCGTGTTAAAGTATACAGCATAATAATTCGACATACATATATATTGCAAAATGATTACCACAATAAGTTCAGTTAACATCCATCACCTCATGTAGTTATAATTCTGTTTCTACTGATAAGAACTTTTAAGATCTACTGTGTTAGCAACTTTCAAATATACAGTGCAGTGCTGTTAATTATAGTCACTATTCTGTACATATTCCATCCCCAGTATTTACTTATCTTACACCTGGAAGTTTGTACCTTTGATCACCTTCAGCCCGCCCCTCCATTCCCCAGCAACCGCCCATCTGTTCTGTTTCTATGAGTTTCATTTTTATTTTAGTTTCACATAGGAGTGAGACCGTACAGGGGCAATAAAGAAATGTGGAACTGAGGAAGCAGGAGAGATGAAGTACTGCCCAGTTCGGTGCAAAAGGAAATTTGTGGGTATTTGACGTTGTTGACAAAGGATGTTAATAGACTGTTTAGAATTGCAAATGAGGTTAGATATTAAGCAGATGATATTTCATGACAATTAATGAGAATACAAATCTAAGTATGCTAAATCACATCAGAAACTTCCTTTGGCTATTTTAGGCACACTAGCAAGAATAAAATTCACGTGCACTGCTTACCCTATTCTTGTGCCTCTGAAGGGGAAGGAGGGCAGGAGGAAGAGCATTAGTCATCTGCAATTAATTACTCCATGAATTTTCTAAGCCATGATCATCTTTCCTTTTGAGCTTTCATCTAAGTACCTATAAGAACTTTTGAATATTAATTATTATAACGCTGTCCTCAAATAATTTGTGGCTGTGATTAAAGTTACATGCCCTACTTTTGAATACTCTCTTCAGGTGTGGAGCCTAAAAAAATCCTAGAAGGTTAGAGCTGGAACAGCCGTTAGAGCTCACCGAGCCCCACCCTCACATTTTACAGATGAGGTTCCGAGACTAGGAGGCTCAGAGACGTGCTCGATATTAGTCATGAAGCAGACTCAGCTACACGATGAACCACATCCTGTTCTCCAAGGTCTCACTTGAGCTTGTGCCAAAATAACATATTTCACTATAATCCTTTGACCATTCATCTCCTAGGTTACTAAAATGTTAATTTATAGACAACTTTCTTAGACTCAAGGCCAGTACGTAAGTGGGAGTGCCTGCGGCCGTGTGATGGATGACCTGGGAGCCTAAACAAAACATTTGTTCCTTCCTGAAATTCTCAATACCTGTGTTACCCTCTCAGAGTTAGGGCCATCAAAATTGGGTTATTCATCTCTACAAGATGAGTTGCATACCATTTTGGAGTGGAATGAGATGGAGTGTGTTCAATTTTGAGACAGCAGCCCCTCAACATTAGAAGTCCACATTCTGTGGCTATTTACACTAGAACTTGGGTTTCAGCATATGTGACCTGTAAAGGATCACAATAACTGGTGACATCGCTGTGTTTTTTTTTAAGTGACCTATAGGGCCCAAGTTTCCCTGGGAAACAACGGACCACTTCGGTGGGAGGTGAGGACACAGAAGTATGGGCGAGAAAGGAGGAGAACATTGAGAGGAAAGCAAGTAACTTTCAAATAACTCACAGTACGGCACGGGTCTGGCCCTCAAATGCCACACTCTCTCAAGGGGAGGCCATACGTGACTTGGATCAAAGTTGGGCATTAAGAATCAGAGAGACCTGGCTCCTCCACTTGGTAGTCATTGGACCCTGGGCTTTTTCCCTCTACCTCCTTAAGCCTCAGGTTTCTCATCCATAAAGTGGGGCTAGTAATAGGAACCTCCTTCTCACAGAACTGTTGGGAAATTAAATACAAATATAAAGATCATACAAATAAACAGCAGCAAATTTTAGGCATATAGTTAGTATTCAATAAATTAACTCTTAAACTTGCTTTAAAACAAGTGGTCCATCTTTACTCTGTGTATTTAGCTCTTAATAGTTTCCATAGCTGTGAAGTAGAGACACTCAAGAGGCTTTTCCCCTAAAGATGCTGTTTTTCTTCTCTACTGGAAAGCTGTTTTTAAGAATTAACATAGGCTAGGCCCTGGTTGGATAGCTCACTTGGTTACAGCATCATCCTGATATACCAAGGTTGCAAGATCAATCCCCCATCAGGGCACATTTAAATCAATAATGAATGCATAAATAAGTGAACAACAACTCTTTCTTTCTCTCATTCCCTTCACCCCTCACTGTCTCTAAAATCAGTAAATAAAAAATAAAATAAAAATATTTTTTTTTAAAAAGAACTCACATGGACTAATGTGTCTCTTTCAATTTTTTATTTGAAGGCATAGGGCTTAAACTAGCCCTTCTGTCTACCTTTTTCTTTTATGATTTCTTTAGAGACATTCAGAAACATGAGGCAAAATCGTATTGACTTGGGTTGCATGCAGGGGTGTCCAAATGTTTTGGTGTCTCTGGGCCACACTGGAAGAAGAGTTGTCATGGACCACACATTAAATACACAAACACTATCAAAAACAAAAAAATCTCAGTGTTTTAAGTAATTTTGTGATTTTGTGTTGGGCCACATTCACAGCCATCCTGGGCGCCATGTGGCCTGCAGGCCACGGGTTGGACTCCCCTGCGAGACCATCTAATCTTAAATACTTCATCCTGTGCCTCAGCCCTCGCAATTTCTTCCCTTTGTTTTTCTTCCTCTTCTATTCTGCCGCACTGGGCTCTACAACTCCTCAAAGAAAGCACAGATGATTAAAAGAGAAATGGGAAAAAATCAGTAATGGTTGAAAATATAAATAAATTGAGTTAATAGAGCCCAACGTCCAGAAGTTTCATGACCTAAAAAAAAAGATCTTTTGAGGATAAACATGTGCCCTTTTTGGTTATTTTCTTTGTGCCCTGCATAATGTCACAAGCCCTGCATTCCTGGTAACATATATTTTCATTCCAAAAAAGCATAGAAATTAATTTTATAGCATTCATAGTGTTCCTTAACTATATCATGTTTTCATATTTTTGGTTTAATTTTGCTACAACAAGGACAGAATTGCTGAATAGAGATAACGCCAGGAAATCCATTTGGTTAATCTTCTGTAAAAATAAAGGAACTGGCCTTCTACTTAAAATGATTAAACTTGTACTTCAAATTGGAGACAATGCAGAGGTTCATATTGGCAAAATATCAGATCAGGTGTTTCTTGTGTTAGTTATCGGTGGCCTGAATCATTAATGATTCATTTCAGAAAATAAATTCTACTGCAAATTGAAGAGGTTGCTTGTATTCTTTAAGTGTCTCCCATCTCTTTTGTTCTCACACGCCACCTAGTGCTACTTTAAGGGAATATTTAGCTAAATTCACGCCTGGTGAGGAAAAAGAACATCTAGTCAAAGCCCAGCCCTCACGTTTTGTATGAAGTGACTCGCTGCTTTCTGGAAGTAAAACACAGATAACTTCTGATAGGCATGGAATTCAATTGCAATTTGAGATAATGAAAAGCGTTCCCCAAAATGTTCTATTGACTTACTTTTTTTACTGTTCTTAATCATCATTTATTAACAGTTTCAGTAGCATAGGACTGAGATATACACAATGTTCATTATAGAAACAAATAATACAGTGACTTTTGAGTGAGACTTTGGAATGACTGTGATTTGGAGAAAGTTATATACTTCATTCAGCTTCAGTTCCATCATCTGTAAAATGGGAACCGTCATATCTACATCATCGTCATATCTGTCTCAGAAGGTTGCTATGGAGGAGAGAAGATGAATATATGAAATCCCTGGTAGAGTTTACAATCCACGGAAGCCATGGATTAATGGCAGTCAGTTTTAATATTGTATTAGTAGCCCTGTAAAATAGAGTTCTCAGTAGCCAATAATTGGTTGGATCAACACCCATCTGGGCAAATCAAATTCAGATTTGTGTAATAACTGGAGTATCCTCCTTTCTACTAGCCATTCTCCCATGGTGCACGTGATACAGTGTGACACGTACACTGTAGGTATACAGTGTTGGTGCAACTCTCAGTGGAGGTGAAACTCTTCCATAAGGGTTGCGGCTCGAACGCTGACGGGTGGGGCTCAGACCCCAGCTTCTCCACTCACCAGCCCAGGCCCCTCTGACTTCCCAACTGACATTCTGTGGTAAAGCTGCAACATCTGTCACACAGGACTAATGATAATACCTATCTCATTGGTTTTTTGGTGAGGATTAAGTGTGTGGATATATGTACCTGGCACATAGCAAGTTATATAAATGACAAAGGTCATTTACTTGGCAAAAGTACCAGTAAAACGGTTATAGAGCTACTGATATTTAACTAAACCTAAGTTTTCAAGAAAAAGATTGCTGCAATAAAGACACTGATTTCCTTAATCAGAAATAACCAGGAAAACTTCTATATTCTAGGTGTTTCTGACATACATTGTTTACAAATATCATCTTCCTGAAAGATCGTTCTGATGGCAATATTTCTGTTGTAGTCTAAACAATACTAATAGTCTCCCCCGTTTCTCTCTCTATGGCCCACACTGTGCTGCACACTTGTGCTTATCATGTTGCCGAATCCCTAGGACAATGTTTGAGGGGGAGGCACGACCATTTCCGGATTCTATAGATGAGGACCTGAAGCCTTAGAGAAATTAAGCAACTTGCCTACATTCATGGAGCTCATATGTATGGAAAAAAAAAATAACCAGGATCCCAATCCAGGAATGTTTATAACCACTGTGTAAACTGGCCTCTCCACTTATAAAAATGGTCTTGTAAATACTTCAAAGTGAAGTAATCCCCAGACCCTAAACAAAATTGCTTAACTCCTCTAAGTTTGTTTTCCTTAGATATAAAGTGAAAGTGATTGAATTGGATGGTCTGAGGTGCTGAAAACTCTAGATTTGAAAACAAATAATGTTCCTTTGTGAATCTGATTTATAAATCTGTAAATATATTTATTTAAAATTTAAAAATATAGTTCCTCCTGATTTTTTGGTTGGATTCTCTAACTGATGTTCTAAAAATGATAATTCATCTAGATTAGTGTAAGTAAAGGTCAGATTTGATATTATCTAATTCAGAATTTGATATTATCTAATTCAGTCAAAGAACATAAAGATATCTATTCTTATGTACATACCATATTCATTCTGCATTTGGATATTTTAATGATGTCTACCTTTATATACTCAGATAATTATTATTATTGTTGTTATCCCAGGGTCTAACATCTCAATCAAAATATACAATGTATTAAATCTATAACAAATTATGCAATATTAGAAAACTTGCTTATTGATTAGTCCCACATATTCTGTTCTTATTCTATAATATATAAATATTTAATGTGAAAATCTCTTTTTTTACTCATTAGCCAGTCCCAAATTCTTTATTTCAGTAAATATCAAACAAGAGGAAACCTGCTACAGATCCACCTGAACATCGGCGGAAGAAACATCGCCCGCTGCATTTTGTTTTTATTTTCCTGGAGTCAGCCAAACATGTTTACAGTAAAAAGGAAGACAGTAATGTTCGTGCAGCCTTACATTCTTGAGCCCTCCATTAACACACATCCAACAGCTGGAAAGGGGCTACTTGCTCTGAGAGAACTGACATGACAGGCGGACCTAAACTGGGTCCAAGCCCTCATAAATCATCCTGTCCAGCCAAGCGTGCTCAGCGGCCTGGTCAGGAATGAATTTGGTAGTGGTTCCTATGATAAGGGAACCGAGCCCTGGACAAACCGGCATGCTACTGTCATAATTACATGCGGGAGGAAGCGAGAGGACACCCCCACACTTTCGACCACCCATTGCAACGCCCCTAATCTTTCACCTAACACTAGCTGCGTTCTCTCCTCGGCACTCATAACTCTGCCAGGTTTATTAACGGTCTCTCTTTCCTCAGCAAAACCTAGGTTCCACGCCATCAGGAAATCAAGTATGTTTTGATCTGAAAACTCTTCTTTGACAAGGACAGACAGTGGCGGTTTGCTGCCGAGCTGTTAGTGGCCTTCTCCTGAGCTCTGAGCTGCTTGCCCTTGAACGACACAGGTTCCCTTCAGGGGCAGGAGACCTTTGAGGATGGCTCCATCTCTCCTCTTGAAACTCCTTTCTTAGGTGTTTTCATAGTCTAGACACTGTCATTCAGCAACATGGACTTTGTATATCTCCATCATGTCTGCAGTTACAAAGTACTTTATGTACTAAGGGTCTTACAGGCATCCTCATCTTTCACTGAGATGCATATAAGCTTCCCCATTCTGCCCCATGATGTACATAAGATGTACTCCCACACTGAAGCCTCTCTGTCTAAATGAAAACCTGGGACTCCTTTACTACTGTGAGGATGGACCAGCCTACATGCACACCGCCTCGTGTTCTACCCCTACCTCATCTCCCACCCCCGCCCCATGCCCCAAATCCTTAGTAGTTCTGGCAAGGCCCACATCCAGACTACACAAGAAGGCACTAAGCTAACCATCAGGTCTTTTCATACTCCATTCCCCTCTGATTACTTTCACTTGGAAGTAGATCTTGTTGTTGCTAGACCTGAGAAGAGGCCCGCAAGTGAGAGCAGCCTGGTGCTTTACGCTGCAGCATGGTTGTAAGGCCAGCCTTCCCCTCCTGCTTAGGGAGTTGGTGAACGTGAGCTGCACCGAGTATCATATCCCTTCCAATGCGGGCAGAAGCAACTGGACAAATGGTAGCTCTGTTGGTATCATATGATATTATCCGGGACTTGGATGTGTTGGACTAATTCGTAGTCTCACTATTTCTACTTCCTCCTAAATTTTAGTTGAGGTTACCTGAAATAGGCCTTTTTCCTGACAACTTAGATAAACCAGAAACCTACACCCACTGCTAGGTACAAACTGGCAGGACTTACAGAGCTTTGTCAGAGATCATATCTGTGCACAGGCACGCAAATGCGTAAGGAGATTTAAATGCACAGATTCCTGACCTTTATTCTCAAAAAAATTTTGATTCAGGAAGATTAAAGTGGGGCCAGAGAATCTGTATTCTTTAAAAGTTCATTCACTGTTGCCACTCCGCCCAAACCACTCAACCACCCATGTCACTGTGTCTGAAGCACAGTCATTTTTGGAATCCACTGATCTCAGTGACATTCCTATGAGCAAAGCAGAAAGAAACAGGAAGTACTTTGTTTTGCTCTCAAAACAAGCAGAACCCTGAGCTATGTCCATGACACTGGCCCTGACTGTGTATAATAGAGGAATCTAGAACATTCTCAACTAAGAAATGAAGTTCAAACAGGCAAAAGTGATGAGCTAATACAAAATTATTATCAATACTAGTCCCCATTTTAATCAATTCTTCTAGTTGAATAACTAGTCCTTGCATTTCCAATGAATGTACTTAAAAAATAACAATCATAGGATAATGAATTACTATTCTCCATTATGTTGGGGGTTTCCTGGGTGTCATTGCCTTCTAGAAGCTATAAAAATAAACCCTCAGGAATAAAAGCTTCTCTTTGTGGAGCTGATTGAGGCATAGCAAGTAATATCCATGGATTCATGAAAGGGAAAGAATAACAAGGCTTCATTTCTGCCTAACCCACAATAACTTCTAAGTATCTGTCCTAATCTCTTAATGAAATGTAGGGAAAAAAGTTAACATTTTTCACTCAAGACAGTCAGCTTGAAGCTTGAATTAATCCAAATGTACTTAAAAATGAGCCTTTTCATGCTTCAGAACATTATTCTGGTTAAGCTAGTTGTGAAACTCATATTCTGAGACTGCAGGTTAGTAATCTTCATGATTCTGTAAGACACAATTCTGTAGGTGGAGAAGTTGGTGGTTATTTTGTTATATGGATTTGGGGATCTATCAACCCAAATCTTCATATTTATTCCTACCCTTTTAAAGCCAAAGAGTTGGTGTTTTGTTTTGTTTTGTTTTGTTTTGTTTTGTTTTGTTTTGTTGTTGTTTCTTTTAAATGTGCAGACCAAAAAGCATGACCAAAATGCTTGGTCTTTATAAACATAGTGCTTAAGGGCTCTTTGTATGGCCCATGATTGTCGAGGTTACTACATTAGCTGCCAAAGTACCAAAGATTTGGTTCTTCTACTCTTACTACGTGCATGGTTGTTTTTCCTGATTTGTATTGACATAATACTGAGCTTCAGAACATTACAAGATGAGCACAGCTATATGGTATGCTGAAATGATGATGGAGGAGAAGCACATCTCTACACAAAAGTACACCCAGAGCAACGGGGCTTTATATTGTTTTAAAAATGCATTTACCCAGATGTTGAGGGATGTTTTCTCCCCACACACACAGGAGGAAGAGCCAGGAAAGAGAACCTCTCTTGTGCCATTTCTAGCTACTTTAGAAGGCACTCGTACATTTAAACTTGCTGCTATAAAACAATGAATGTGTGATGCAATGTGAGATGTTTACCCTTCCCTTCAAAATTAAACCTCACTCACTCTCAGAAAAAGTGGAAAGGGATATTATCAAGTATAGAATTACAATTAATTTTACATAGTGAAAAAACTAAACTTACAAATAACAATTATCAAAGTATATTTACTAAGAAAAATAAGAATTTTGCTAAATTGAATACAACACACTTTTTGGATTACAGTTTTATTAAAATCCACTGATAACTAAATGCAGTGTACATACAATAAACAACATTTCAGTTTACAGTTTTTCTTCAAACTGAAGATGTAACGAAATCTATATCTAATTGGTACTTCAAATGTATTAGTCAAAACATATCATGTATATCTTAATGAGTGAAGCCCATATGATAGTTCTAAAAAGCATGCTAATTAAATAAGTATTCTTCAGAATCATTCTTTTAAAAATACAGAACTTTGGGGAATCTGATCTGGTAAGTCTGGGGTGGGGTCCAAGCATATTTTATTTCAGAAACAAAAAATTTAGAAGTCCTTAGGTGGTTCTGAGACAGCTAAGGCTCAGAGCCATTGTTTTCAATTAATGGTTCTCAAAACGTGGTCCCCAGACTAGCAGCATGGGCAACATCTGGGAACTTGTTTGAAATGCAGCCTCCAGATCCCCACCCAGACCTCCTGAATTAGAACCGTCCTGAGAGAGAGACAGCACTCTGCAGTTTAACAAGCCCCCAGGTCATTCTGATTCCTGTTACTTTGAGAACAGCTACTTAATCCTAAAATAAATTAGGTCAAAATCATTGTCTTGTAATTACTAAAACAAAGCAACCAGACCTTTCACCAGATTGTCTTTTATAATTTCTATAATCCACACACAAATCAAAATAAATCTCAGAAATTTATTTCTCTGCAAAAGGATATCATGGC
>PVKM010007471.1:0-41393 GCA_004027735.1 Carollia perspicillata | reverse complement strand
CTTTGCTCCAACCTCCTTGCCAGATCTTCCCAATACATTCCTGAGAGTCCCCACGAAGTGCCTCATCTAGCTCACACACCTGTCATGCAGGTCCCCAGGCAGCCCAACACCTTCCACTCCTACTCTAGCTCCTCTACTCATGATACGGCTGGAGGAAACCTCACCATAGCAGCAATGGGTGATGCCCATGGTGAAATCACAGGTAACACCTCCCCAACCCACCAGTCCCCAAGGAGCCAGTGATCTCTGGCCTCCTCAAAGCAGAAGGATGAGTGCACCTCACCCTAGTTCTGTGGCACAGCTCAGTGTGCACAAGAGGGGCTGCTTTGGGGTTTAGATGACAAAGTCTCTTATGAAACTAGCCCTTTTAGCTTCTCCTCATCAGGTGATAACCCAGCCCAGGGAATGTGTTGTAGGTACAGGCGACACCGTATTTTCAATTCTCTGTGTCTATGTGTCCCTTTCAAAGCCATGCAAAATAAAACAAAATGAAACAAAGAAACCAGCAACAACACTAACCTATTCGCTCCCCCTGCTCCAACAATAAGAGCTCTCATGGATACTTACTCATACGATGCTGCACCCAGAATAGTCACCAGTACCTGTTGGTACATACACATACTAGGAAACCCAGAATAGTCTCTGTTCTACAAACAGCCGAATTCTGACCCTTGACCCAGGTTCAGCAGTGAGATTGCTAGCGTACACCAAGGGTGTGCTGTATACAGTAGCCCATACCATTTGTGGCTCTGCATACCCCTGCCGGGGGCCCCACCATCTGCTCACTCACCGTGCCCTGTGAACACCGCACAGCGCACCTTCCTCGCCTCCTGTGCTTGCTCATTCGGCAGTTCTGCTTGCGTCGGTTAGCCACAGCCAAAGAATGTTGTGCCACAGACCACCCCCAATCTCAGTGGTTTAAAGAACAACCATCTATTCTCACTCATACATTTGGGTTTTGCTGGTCCAGGATCAGTTCAGCTCGTCTTGATTTCAAGCTACAGACTGAGTCAGGACCTGTTCTCCATGTTTTTTCATCCTCCCTAAATTTTCAGTCTAGCCTTGGCATTTTCTTTTCCTGGAAGAAGCACAAGGTGGGCCAACCCAACTGCCGAACACATTTCTAGTCTCCGCTTCTGTCACATCTGCTAATATCTCAGTAGGCAGAGTAAGTTGAATGGCCAAGTGCAACGTCACTGAGCAGGAAAGAACACTCTTTCACGAGGGCACGGAGGGGCAGGACTTGGGGGTGAGAGCCAATATTTGCTGACCAATCATCTAATCTACCACGCCAAAATCCAAATCCACACAGTCAGTAAACATGCCACCAGGAGGTAGTCAAGATTTCCCGAGACAGTTTGCTCTAAGATGTTTACACAAAGAATACACACATGTCTCACGTTGTACAAATACTTCACATCAAAGCATCACTGCTTCCTTGTTGGTCAGCTCCCAGCTAATCTGGGTTGAAACTGTCATGACTTGCCCAGTGAGGGGCTGTGGTTTTCAGAACCAATGCAGCCTTGTCCTGAAAGAAATCACTCCTCTCTCTGAATTATATTTTATGTTGTTTGAATGGTGTGGGCTCCAGAGCCTCCTTCTTACTTCCTCTCACCCTGCCTCACGCCATTTCCAACTCTCCAGTGCTCAGGCTCCTCTCCCTGTCCCAGACGACATCTGGAGATGTCTGAGATGGCTTTGCAAAGTCAAAGGAGGTAGAAACAGACCCTTGCCTAACGCCCTCTCCTTCTTCCAGCTCAAATTACGTGTGTGTGTGTGTGTGTGTGTGTGTGTGGTGATTGTGATACACCACATTTTCATCACTGGTGATGAAACAAAGGTTAAACACTCAAGCACGGCAGCCACGCGCACAGTGCTTGCCTGTCCCTGCAGAGGAGGGAAGTTACAACACTGTGCTGGCCCCGCCCCTGCCTCTGGTGTTCTGCGTTGCCTTTGGTCTGAAATCGTCACATAGAAACTTTCTTTCACAGGGATAAAGAATAGTATTTAGTCACATGTTTAACTCTTCAAAGTCAATATTTTCAGAAAACATAAATACAGCATAATATTGCCTGGGAGCTGTTGACTAATCCCTTTCCCTTCTTTAAGTTTCCTTTTAATTTTCAGCTCATCATCAGTCCTGCAACGGGGTGTGTGCCTGTTCGCGTGAGTGCAGTATCTTATTGCCCCAAAGCCTGGTAAGAATCGTGGCGGATTTCTCATTCCAGATTAAATCATTCAGGCCTCCTTCCCATCCTGTTCTGTAATCAGTAAGAATGATAAGAACGACTTCATCCAGCATCTTTGAGAAACAGAAACCAGCAGAGATGCATGACAGAAGCGATGGCGGCCTGGATGCAATCCCCAGCCTAGATGATGGGGATGTCTGTCACCTGCTTGGAAAGCTAAGTCATCACCACGAAGTAGTTCTTTGATACCCATTTGACATACAAAGCAAAGGAGGCAAGTGGACTGAGGAAATGACAAATAAGAGTCTCGCTACGAATCGGTGAGAAATCCTCCAGGCCTGGAGGATTTCTCAGGGCACTGAAATCCTCTCTTGAAACTCGGCACCATGGCTTTCATTGAGCACACTCCCTTTTAAATGGCTTTTCAATGGGAGCAAGCAGTGGAATTCAGAAAATATCAGAACAGTTGGTCATAAGAGAAAAGTGAGCTGTTTTTGGTCTCCTAGCAACATTCTATTCCTCCTTTCTAGAAGTTTACACAAATTTCAGTCGCAACTTCTCTGGGCCATTGATTTTCCAACCCATCCACTACAACATGGGATGGAGAACTTTCATTTCTGTGTCTGTTTAAATTGTTGCTTATGTAGCTTGCAGGTCTCAAAGAAATGTAACATTGGTCTCCTTCAAATATAAGGACTTTACACTGTTTTTTATTTATTTATTTTCCAGAAATGTAAACTCTGAGCCCCTTAGTTTGAGATATATTAAGGGCCAAGAAATTAACCGCATAAAGTGACTCATAGAAATTGGGACATTTACAACTTCTTGAAGAAGTTGCAAGGAACTTCTGAGTTCAAGGTCATTCAGCAAAGTTATGCTAAATGAAAATCCCATTAAGTTTTGTAAAACTTTTTTGCTTTGCAAGAAATAAAAACATGATTTAGAAACCAATGAGGAAACCTAGAAGGCATTCAGATAGGCTTCTCCGGACTAAGGACTTCAGCAGGTTTCTGCCTGTTACTGGAAGTCGAAACATCTCCTGTCCATTCATTCTTTAGTCTTCTCCACTCCCCTCCTACTCCCCTCCCGGAGCCCACAGTCTGCCTGCCTCCAGTTCCTCTGTGCCAGCATCTCTGTTAATGTCCCAAGAGGCTTCCTCTACAGCTGTGTGATCATCTGTGTATTATTAACTAACCACACATTAAAGTCATTACTTGGTGCTTAATTTTATGTAACATTTCTTTGTAATGTGTACAAAAGAAATTTGTTTTTACAGGAGTTTGGTAAATAGCATGTGCCATGATTAATTAGAGAATATAATGGGTCTGTTGATTTGAAATTAAATTCAGTGCAACAATTTTCTTTAAAAATAATTTCTTAAATGACATTTCAAGGTGTGTGGGCCTTAAAAAAGTAAACATCCCGCATTGTTTTTTTATGCCCTGTCTCAGATCTATCTGTAGACTTTACCTGCTAAAGGACTACCTTTTATTTTTTTCTTAAATCATATAAGCACATTAAGGATCAGCAACACTCAAAAAACTATTTTTAATTTTTTTTTGGAACAAGATAGAGTGTGAAAGAGGAAACTAACAAAAACAAGCAAAGCCTTAAATACTTGGAGGTCAGTTACAGTTGGGTCCAGTTCCACTCTATACGCTCCTCTTCTTCATACACACCGAGTGCGTTTCTGCCACGGGGCCTTTGCACGTGTTCCTTCTACCTAGACATCTTTCTACCTGGGTTTTCATGTGGCTTAAATCTTAGCAGAGCTGTCTCTGATCATCCAAGCTAAGGAAGTTTCCTGCCTCAGTCTCTGGCACATCGCTGTGTTTAATGTTGTATTCACAGAACACATCACTCTCTGGTATTGTCTGGCTTTGTGTTTGTTTGTTGTTTTTCCTCTGTCTCTTCCTACAGAAGGCAGGATCCTTGAGAGCAAAAAACTTGTCTGCCTTATTGTCCTTGACTCTCCAATGCCTAGAACAAAACCTGGACATCAGTCAGCGCTTCATAAATCTTTATGAAATGAATTTTGTTGCTCTCACAAACCCCTGTAAATAACCACGTTCCTAATGGAGAGAAAGCATAATTGGCTTGAAAATTTTTCTTGAGGAAACAGAAAGAGAAATGTAGTATTTGTTGGCTGGGCTTGAGATGCATTGGAGAAAATGAATAATTAAAATGTGAACAAATTAAATGCCAGGAAAGGGCAGGAATAACGTTTCTAACTAATTGCTTAGTTTGCACAAACACCAAATACCAGCTGAGAAGCAAAACCTTCAATCAGTTGGCCCCTTCTGTCTTTCAAAACTCAACAACCAGCTTCAACTGTTCCCAGTACAAAAACTTAGCCAAGCCACTGTCTTTGTTGATAATAAACTAAAAATTGTGAAGATTCTTTCAACTTTCATATATTCAACATTTAAAACATTAAACATTTTTAGAGTCGATATGGTGTTTCACTGCATTGAGATATTAGGACCAATGAGATGGAGGGCTGCAATAATGTAACAGAGTTGCTGATCAAAAATACAAACTAAGGAGTATAAATTTCCATGTTAAGTGTAAAACTATATTTAAGTTTTAAGTTTTAGAATATATGTGTCATTCATATATATACATACATATACATATATGTATAAAATTTGGAACTGAGATATTCAGCCTGGATGGTAGCAGACACAAATATAAGATCAATGAGACTGAGTAAAAATCCTGTCATTCTGAAAATAAATTTGAGGGAGCAATATTAATTTACAATATGGTTTATGCTTAAGAAGTACACATTTTCTAGTTTCATCCACGGAAAGGCCTAGAAACAATGGCTAACCCAACAGTAGTGAACACTCCTGGAACCTCGATTGTGCCTCTAAATAAAATTTTCCACAAACAAACAAACAAAAACACCATGCCTCTTAGAAAAATGGTTTATTTTAGGCCTGAGGCAGGAAGTTTATTAAAGGAGTCTTCAATTCTTGTCATACCAGGCACCAAGGGAGCTGTGAAAAACTACTAGGGTCTGTCCACAGAATTTGGGTACCAGCTTACAGAGGATCCAACTGGCCAAAATGAGATAATTTGAACATCAGTAGGATGATAAATGCAATGAATTAAAACATATCAAGTATATTTAAATCTGTAAGTTCAGTATGATAACAAAAACTAAACTCATTAATCACCTTTAGAGAATGCCAAAGAATCAATTTATTGTGTTGAAAGAACTGATCTCAGAGTAACCAAAGAGTCAAAGGAAAGTTTCTCTTTATAGAATTTTTCCAGCTAATAAATGAATAAAGAATGATAGAATTAGGATATCATCATTTTGCAACCTCATGATGAATTAACGGATCTGAGCAATGACCACCAATGACTGCCCACATCACCAAGACAGATAATCAAACATTACGTACCTCCTAATGGAACTGCAAAACACCACGTAGGAAATATTCTTGCCAAACTAATTGAACCTGAATCTTATCAAGCCTCTAGATCTAATGAACAAGTTACAGCTTACAGTAGCAGAACACATTAAAAAATATCACAGAGGCACAATCAGCAAAATCCAAACTGTTGGAAACCTCAGGACAAACAGCCAGTTTCTTCAATAACAACATCAATCAAAACAAGTTGCAAGAAAAAATAAAGAGAGATGCTATGAAGACCTACCAACTTTTTGTAAAATGCAAACATCTATTGGATCATATTGTAAAAGGCAGGGTAGAATCACATTTATTTTCTTCGTAAGTGTCACTATAAACAGACTGAATTTCAGAGCTCATGGTTTGCTTTGGAAACTTCTGAAGGGTTGACCATTAGCAGCCTAGCAAGCTTTTTCCTTCCCCTCCAAGTTCTCCTGCACTTGAGTGGGAGTTGGAGGGGAGAGGGTTGGTGACAATAGATGCTAAATAAACAGTATGCAGTTGGGCCTGCCAAATTCTCTCCACTTCCTCCCATAGGCAACAGGGTGACTTGGGTTATTCTTTAACTATAGTCATTGAGTAAGCAAGTACGGTAGGTTTATCAAACACGAAGAATGGAGGGAAGTTTCCATTGTAGATAATTTCCAATGGTGGGAATGGATGAACTCAGCCTAATTGTTCAGTCCCTCCTTTTGCTGACCAGAGAGAGGTATGCTAGCAATGGAACTCAAATGCTTGGTCTATTGAGAGCTTGGTGTAACGCACTCAGTTCCTTCAATTTAAATGTGTTGGAAAAGCCATCTCTGCCATCTCTGGGTGGGGAAAAACAGTTCGTGTATTACAATGGTACTGCACAAGGAAAACAGAAGCAGCAAACAGCACTCAGTGTTTCTTTCCTCTTGAATGCCAATGATCGCTCCACTCCTGTCGGCTTTATAGTCCGAGCAAACTCAACCGAGAGAGCAGAGGGTAGTAACTGGGGCAGGGAAATGAGGAAACCTTAATCCAGACCTGTGGACTGCTTCAGGGTTTCGTGGATTCCCAGCATCCTTACCTTTGTAGTTGAGGTAGTTATGGGGCTTGAAGCTTTAAAAGTCCTGATCCTTTTGTGGTGTAGCAGAGAGACACTGTGTTCTTTCCTAACAGCACCCTCCATGGTTTAGATGCAGAGAGAGCCTCTTCACTGATGCTCAGCCACTTACCAAGAGCAAGAAGGCATTCTTGGAAGATGGGAACAGTTAGTCCATCTTCCGGTTGTCCAATGTTGAGAACATAGTTGTCTCCCAAACTTTTTATCTGAACTGAAAACCGAAACAATTTTAGATTCACTTCACTGTCAGACATGACCTTGTCCCCATGAAAGCCCCGGCTGACTGGTCGATGGCAAAACACATCTCCCACTGTGATCTAGCAACCTCCCTGGCTTGAATTTATCCTCATAGCTGTAGTATCCTCCATGCAAACAGAAACACTTCCAACCCCATCCATCATTTACTATCAACACAATCTTGCCAGGGCTAACGTAGAGCCGAGGAAGAAAACTTGGAGAGTTCCAATAAGTACCAGGACCTCCCCACTCTTCATGAGACCAAACAGGTTTGTACCTTTTAACAGAGTTGTATAGCTCTGGCATTGTTTTCTTAGTAACAAAATGCTGTAGTTTGAAGCTATATTTCTCATCAAGTAAGTAGAGTGAATGGAACCATTCTAAAAGTGAGTGATAGAGTTCATAATGTATGTTCTTCTTCCAGATAGTTGTTCCCAACTCACTCACCAGCTGAACCACAATGAGGCTTCAGCTCCTCAGAGTTCCACTTCTAAGACAACTGTTGTCAGGATGACATCCAGGCCCCACAACCAGCCCATTCATTAGGGTGGGAGAGGTTGGCATGGTAGAGGCCAGGTGGGCAGTTGTCATGAACGAAGCACTGGTACCAGAGCCTCTGCTCCCACTCCCACCAGAACCCTGGCTGCCTCGGGCCAGCTGACCCACTCACCCCAGTGCATGGACACCCTGAGCTTTGCCTGTGGAAGACTTGGTACATCCAGGGAATGGTGGGGAGAGCAACAGTGCTCTTGGCTACTCCAGCTCGCCCACAGCACCTGTCAATTAAAACACTTTTAATTCACCAGTTCTAACAAGTAGACCTGGTTTGCAAAGCAAACACCTTGTCTTGTCTTGTTTTGTTTTAAGAACCACTGTAGTGTTCACAAAAGTGGATGAGATCTGCTGTGTAAATCAGAATGGATTTAGGGCACCGGGGGGACAAGTTGGGGAGGTTGAAAGTCCAGGCCCTGTGAGGCGGGTGTGGGATCTTCCCCACCTTTGTGATACTCACCACAACCTCCTTTATCCACCGTCTCGAATGCACCCCTCAGGGAAATATTTTGGTTTGAAAAGAATCTCAGAATAGGAATCCAGAAAAAGATTAGCTGTATTAAAACCTGCACTCCACTTCAAGGAGAGATAAAACGAAAGACAAAAGGAGACATATCTCCAAATTCAATTCTCCAGTCTTCAGTTATGTTTTACGGAGAACTTATGTCATTCACAAAAGAGATGTAGTTTCCCCGGGGGAGACAGCAGGTGTACATTTTCTCTCAAGGTTATTTAATTGCTGTCAAGAAGACATATGATTAACAAAACCAAATGCTGGAAATATGAAGTACAGACTATTTTAAAGTTGTTTATGGAGTTGATTACAGTATATCATACAATGTGTTTATTTGCCATAAACCTGCCTATCACAAACTGTTCACACACCTGTGCATCTGCCCAAAACAGCCTACCTCGAAGCTGCACAGAAATTCCCATCTGAGGGGGTGGCCAGCACCCAGCAGAAAGTAGCTTTCCCCGGTGACCTTTCAGGCCCCCCACCCCCATGCGCCAGCTTTGCACCAGCTTCACATCAGTGGTTCGACCACCTAAAGCTGATCCGTGGTGCCCCCAGCTGATGAGAGCCCTTTGAGCTCTTCAGAAAAAAAATAGTATGAAAGTGACAGGCCGTCGGGGTCCTCACTGTCCTTTATGACACTGCTGCTTGCTGTGAGGCCTACCCTCTGTAATCCGCTGGTTAGTGTTTGGGGACGAGAAATGTGCAGAATTGAGAGGGATCACTTAGAACTGTTGAGAGCCATTTGGAGGCAGAAGTTTGTTGAATCTAATTTAAAAAATGGGCCTTGAATTTTGTGTGTATTCTTTTTTATTCCATTTTAAGTTATTTTTATCACACTTCACAAAGTATCAGGCTGTGGTGGATTGCAAATAAGAATTAATCCTCCACCGTAGAAAGTTGGAGGTGCGCTGCTTTAGAGCGGTGGCTCCCATGCAGCTATGTCTCAGGGCTTCGCCTTGACACTCTGACAGTTCCCAAGGGACACCCAACGGCAAAAATGCGGAGCTGCAAAGATGACTGTCCCAAAGGCTCAAAGGGTCACTCATAGGTCAGAAGCAAATTTCTAAACCACTGCACATGTGTTAGGTCCATATAGGGGTTGGGAGATCTCATGGCACCAGCCCAGCTGACCCCGGGTCACAACACAGCCCGTGGGCTTTTCAATAGTAGTAGGGGAGGCAGCCTCTGCTAAGACTTACAGAGGATTTATTATGATGCAGATACTGTCTTAAATGCTTTATATGTACAACGTAGCAAATGCTTTCACCCTGGTTGGAGCGACATGTACTCACACCTACACATGTGCATAGGGAAGTATAGAATCAAGTCTGCTCACAATGACTCCTTGTGTAGGTGCAAAAATTTGCTAACAATTGACCCCTTATTTGGGTATTTCAAGATATTATGCCAAATATATTAGAGACAATAATTAAAAACAGAAATATAATGCCTAGGATATAGGAGTTTGGTGTTCAGATATTGGTCAGAGAGCCTAGCTGAAGAAAATTTTAATACAGAAACAATATTCAATCTTGGAAAATGTGGAGATAATTTGAATTACGCTTTCATTGCCTGTTGTTGCATTTGGACATTCTGTGCATGAAACAGAGATTAAAAAATGCATAAGAAGCAAAGACAACACCACAACAAAACTCACATCACAGCCTAGAGACACAATCCAAGACCATGTCTTTCACCGACTAATTTTCTCCCCACAGATAAATTGTAACACTGGAGAGCATCTTCAGATCTCCCTGTGCTCCTTGACCCAATGTTGGGGTTTACTAAATGTTCAAACTTTATGAAGTCTGTATATAACAGAGTCTATGTGCCTTATTCCTCTAAGAATCCTCCTGAGACTCCGTGTGAGGTCGGCTGCTTTCCACCCCGTCTTGTGATCTCCGCAGCAACCAGAGCCACCCCACTGCCATTGGCAGCCCCTTTCCCTCCTTGGCATTGTGGTTGTCAAATAAGTTATTCACACTCAGATTTTTAGTATATCATTGTAGGGAGGGATTAAGAAGTTCAGTCCAGGGGAAATGTAAATGGGGGGGGGTTAACTCCTCCCACGTCTTTTTGCAGTCTTTGTCCCCCTTCAGGCCTAGTGGACTAGCTGGGGCTCAACTCTTGGGGGTAGTAGATGGTTCCAGACCTATGTGAGCAGGCAGAGAGATGTTGTCTCCCAAGTGACTAAAATCTCTTCTCCTTCCTACCCATTTATACCTTAGTAAAAAAGTGCTAGTGCTTTAGCCCAATCCATTAATACTCTTTGGACATTTTTATAAGGCTCATGGTAACCACAAAGCAAAAACTTAGAGTAGATTCACAAAAGATAAAGAGAAGGAAATCAAAGCATATCACTACAAAAAAATCATTGGTTCACAAAGGAAGGCAGCAAGAGGGAAGAAACGAGGTAACTACTAATCAGCCAGGAAACAATAAGGTGACATTAGCAAGTCATTATCAATGATTACTGTCAACGATTACTCTAAGGTAAACAAATTCAAAATTTTCAATCAAAAGGTGTAGAGTAAGTAGCTGGATAGTTTAAAAAAAAAGAAAAAAAAACAAGACCCAACTATGTGCCCCCTACAAGAGATGGTGTTCATACTCCCCAAAGCCATCTATCTATAGATTCAATGCAACCCCTATAAAATTCCATCGGCATTTTTAAAGAAATGTTTAAAAACCCTAATATTCATGTGGATCTGCAAAAAATCCTGAATAACCAAAGCAATGTTGAAAAGATCAAAGTTATAGGCACAACACTTTCAGATTTCAAACTATTGATATATGACAAAGCCATAGTAATCAAAACGGTATGGCTCTGGCATAAAGGCAGACACATAGACCAGTGGAATAGAATAGAAGCCCAGATACAAACTCTTACATATACGGTCCAGTACTACTTGACATGAGGGTCAAGAACACATAATGGGGAAAGGATAGTCTCTTCAATAAACAGTGTTAGGAAAACTGGAAAACCACATGCAGCAGAATGAAATTGGGACCTGGTTTATACCATACACAAATATTAACTCAGAAAGGATTAAATACTTAAACAATAGATATGCAACCCCTAAAGAAAGCATAGGGGAAAATCTTCTTGACATTGATCTTAACAATGATTATTTGGGTATGATGTCCAAAAAGCACAAACAACGAACACAAAAATTAATAAGTGGTACTACATCAAACTAAAAAGCTTCTGCAGAGCAAAGAAATAAAATGAAATGGCAACTTATGGAATCAGAGAATATTTGCAAATCATATATTTGATAAGAGGTTAATATCCAAAAATACATGAAGAACTCATATGACTCAATAGCAAAAAAAAATTCTGATTTAAAAATGGGCAGAGGAACTGAATAGACATTTTTCCAAAGGAGACATATAAATGAACAACACATACAAGAAAAGATATTTAACATCACTAGTCATTAAAACTACAATATGATATCACCTCCCATCTGTTATAATGGCTATTATCAAAAAGACAAGAGATAAGTGTTTGCATGGGTATGTAAAAAAAGGGAATCTTTGTGCACTGTTGGTGGAAATATAAATGGGTACAGCCACTATAAAAACCAATATAGAGGTTTCTCAAAAAATTCAAACTAAAACTACCATATGATCTGGCATTCCCACTTCTGTGTATATATATCTGTCCAGAGGAAATGAAAACAGGATCTCAGAGAGATATCTGCACTGTCACGTTCACTGTAGCATTTTCCACAACATCCAAGGCATGGAAACAACCTAAGTGTCCATCAAAGGAGGAGGAGATAAAGAAGATGAGGTGTGTGTGTGTGTGTGTGTGTGTGTGTGTGTGTGTGTGTGTGTGTATTTATTAGAATATTACTCAGGCAAGAAAAAGAAGGGAATTCTGCCACTTGCAGCAACATGGATGGGCATGATGCTAAGTGAGATAAGTCAGAGAAAGTCAAATGCTGTGGGTACCACTGCTCTGTAGTGTCTAAAAAAAAGGTCAAACTCATAGATACAGAGTAGAATGGTGGCTACCAGGGAATGGGGTGGGGGAAGTGGGTAACTGCTGGTCAGAGGGTACTAACTTCCAGTTATTGGATATGTAAATTTGGGGAGCTAGTCTTCAGCATGGTGATCATAGTTAACAGTTCAGTATTGTACACTTGAAAGTTGTTAAAGAGAGTAGAATCTTAAATGCTCTCACCACAAAATGAAATTGCAATTCTGTGAAGTTATGGAGGTGTTAGCTGATGCTACAGTGACCATCACTTCCCAACATGTAATGTATCAAGTCAACACTTACACCTTAAACTTATGCAATGTTACATGTCAATTATATCTCAATTGGAAAAAAATGTTTTCTGTGTTAGTAAAATGACAATCTTGCAGGGAAAAACTCACAATGGCATATTTCTGCAACACTCCACTGCACCTTGGGTTCTTTTGCACTGAATAAAATAGTTCATTAAAAGACTTGATATTACTGATCTCCACTCTTCAAAATATCGACCCGACTATTGTCTTCTTTTACAGTCCTTCTTGGATCAGAAACCATATATTCTAAAGAAATTCAAGATGCAATCTAAACAAAATTTATCGTTTCATAGAGATTGTATTGGGTCACTGCAAAGTACAATCTTCATTGGCAGCTCTATGTAGCCTAAGCAACGTAATTCTTTTCTCTCCAAGTCCCTGGTGTTTAAAAACTTATGAACTCCCCAAAAGCTGAGTCTTAATGCTAAAGTACACTCCTCGAAGTGCAAAGATAATGATTAAAAATAATTCTGTCAGTGACGTAGATGAAAATGAATGTCAGAGCAACTCCTAGGCAGCAGAGAAAGACTTCAATGTTTACGTAATCCCAATGTGCATACACAGTTTCTCCTCCATTTTCCACCTAAAACTCATCTGGCTTTGCTCAAGACCTCAAATACAGTGAATTCTAGGCAGCACCTAATATTTATTCATAGCATTGTCAAGAGCATCTTTGCAGTTCTTGCCAAGGTCTGCCGTTGAATATGTTTATCCAGCTGCATGGCAAAAACATAATACACAGTCATCATTTTACTCAGTCACCTACTCAATATTTTCTTCTATGATTAAATTAACTCATAAATATTACACCTTTAATGCCAGAAAGCCAAGGTTCATCCAGCCAGTTGAATACTTGTTTGTCCATTTTCTAATGTTGCTGAGCACTCAGTCATTTCATTATAGAGTTTGAAATCATGAAAACCATTGCATTTACTTAGCAATATGCAATAAAAACGAGCAGGATACCTCCATGAACTCCACCACTATGCAGTATGAGGCTACAGAAGAAATTTTTTAAGAGCTCTGTGGCCTAAGTTGGAAATGGTTTGGTGTACATAAACAAATCAGTTCTGATTGCCAAATGCAAAGGACAGAGGAGTGCTGGCTCTGTTTGCAGCTGGCACAATTTCTGGCTCAGCCGAAAAGGGTTTCAAACAAACACATACATCTTGGTCTTGCTCGTATTTGATTCATTACCAGACTGTGCTCATGAACGCTGTCAGTGATTTCCATGTATTGTGTCATTTTGGAGACTCCTTTCTCTGCACATCCACACCCGGTCTGGTTCTTTAAAGCAGCCTGGAGAAGGCCTCAGGCCTTCATCTCCAAAGGCAAAGGATGGCAGTGTCAGGGCAGGAATCAGCCTTTGCCCTCCCACGCTGGCCCTGGCAACAGCAGCATACCTGGCCCTGGGGGCAAGAGCCACGTGCAACAGGACCCTTCTCAAATCACCTTCTGAATGAAATATTCCTACCTGGCCCTGCAGGGCCGTTAGCGTTTCTAGAATGCTATCCAAATTTGTGTGATCATTTTGGGAACAGCCTTGGTTAGCAATTGCTCATCATGTCAATGCTTTTGGAAACTTTTTACAGTCATTTTATTGTTTTTATCTCAAAAATAAAACTTAAAGGAGCTTGAAAAGTAGGTTTTTAGAGCATCACACACTGGCCTGAGTTCTGTGGTTTCAGTTCTGTGCATTTCACTTTATGTGCACCCACTGAAATTAACCAAAATTAATCCATACTTGAACAAAGGCTATGGATACAAATGAGCTCAAGCTTCCTGGACTACTGGGTGCAATACACAAGCTGAAGCATTTGGAAAGCATTGGCCCTGGGAGGCAAAAAAGTTATAGCAAACAACATATGGGCTTTAAAATCTGGAACTATCTGAGATAGAACAAGAAAGCTATTTTCACTTTACTTGTTCCTTCCCCCCACCCTCCTTTCAGAAGATGAATGATTTCTAATCACATTTTATTTTCATCTTTAGAGCCGGACTGTGAAAGAGCCAGGTCGGATTAAAGCTGCTGGTGAGTTTGCAGCCCTGTCCAAGGATTACCTAATGCATTTGTGTCATCTGCTTTCCTTGCTATGTGAAAACACACGAAGGAAATATGTGAGTCCACTGAATTGTTCCCAACTCTTTTATTCACCTTTCAGTATGCTAGTTCCTTCCTTGGCCTTGATATCATTATGCATTTGTCAAAGATAGACTGTCACTTTAGGGCCTCTATTATGTGCAAGAATTGGCAGCAAATTTTGCCACTGGGATTTGCTTATATCCTCTGTATGTTATTGTACTTCTTTGGCATTCAGTGAATTCCGTGCACCACTTCTTTGATGTTCATTCCAGCCCCTAAATGTGGAAACAATGACTGAAATGTGGATCAAAGCATCTGTAGATGGCAGGCAGCACAGCTCTCTGATAACTCACTAGAACAGAGACCTCCCCCGCCCACCCCTGAAATCCAGGCCAGTCGTCCTCCAAGAACAGCGCTGGCTTCCCCAGGGCAAAAGCACGGGAGGAAGTTAAAGAAAACAACTCCAAGACTTTAGGAGAAAGAAAGAGACTGAACTGGACAGCTAAACTGAAGCTCACGGTCACTTCCAACCGTAGAAGAAGCTGGCTACCGTCCTAACTGGTTCTCCCGTTTCCCTCCTCTGGCGTTGCCCTAGTCTAGCACTTCTATTGGGCCAGGCTTTTTTCAGGTTGGAAAAGTCTCCAGATCTACTGTTTGCGTAATGGCAACTGGACAAGACGGCCCGGGTTTTTTGAAGATGAATTTTTAAAAGAAAAGTTAAAGGGTCTGTGAATTAAAGGATTACAAAGGTAATAAAAAACCCCCAGAACTACCAAAATTTCAGTGAGTGACTTTTGCAGACTAGGATTGGCTGTCTGGAACACATTTTCAATGTTTGCTTTTGCTTTACTCCTGGGATGCCAGTGCAAATAATTACTTCATTCAATTTATTTCACAGGTCAACTTTGACTCATAAAAGCATTAAAACAGGTAACCCCCTGGGGACGTTGGAAAGACAGATGAGCAAGTAGATATGAAAACTGCTGTAGGCTCTTTGAGGGGAAAAAAGAGGACTTTATAAATCCAGGGTATTTTATAGTTATGTTTTTACTTCACTCAATTTGGTATCCAGAACGTGCTAGTTATAACTAATGTACAATGTTGGGAACTATTATAAAAGTACCAAAGGCCTCTTAAGTATGGTGAGTAATTGTGTTTGGGGGACCTCACCCTATGTAAATTAGAAGAATCCCTAGTAGAGTGCCCTGATTGAGAACTGGGCTCCCTGCACTGAGTGGAGAAGAGAGTCGTGGAAGCAAACAGCATGTGTTCAACCAAAAGGTAGAGCACCAAGGAGGGAGCATGAAAGCCCTTGAAATACTAGTGTCAGATTGCCCAAGTGAGGAATTTTTACTGTCAGTCATATGCAACAGTGACATCCAGCGGTCCTAGAAATAATTGCAAGTGTATCTCATTTCAAAATAGAAGTTTCATATATTGTAATAAAATATTCTGTATTATCAAATGTTGTCTACATTCTTCATCTGACCACAATGTAGGTCAGTAATTCAAGCTGAATGCTAAGTAAAGCAAAATTCCTCTTGTTTATTTACTAAGTAGTTTCCAAAGTCTGTTGTTCTGTTATTGTTATTTTGTTGTTTTTTACATTGTACTAAAACTATAGTGGGTCTACTCTCCAAGGGCCTTTCTGACGCTCCTCAGCTCTCGGAGATATTTTTGCACAAATGAAACTGCGTGCACACTGCACACACAGCAGACACGGAAGCCGCATTTGACTCCACTGTTAAATACTCCAGGGAAGGCATCTGTGACCCTGAACATTTTCATTGTTGTGCAATTGCTGTAAGTTCATTGAGGTTTTTCAAGTCCTTGAAGGAGAAGAGAAAGAAGGTGGGAAAGCGCAGAAAAACAAAGAAAACTAAAGGAGAGGAGGAAGGAAAGAGAAAAGAAAGGATGGAGAAGGAAGGAGGAAAAGAGAAGGGCGGGCTACTCACTGATGTTAACAACTACTATTACTGTGACGATATAGCTAAAGAGGGAAGTCAAAGGGATTTTGGCCTCCAAAAAAAATTTTTTTTTTAAATTGCACCCTTTCAAACACTGCCAGGCAATTAATTGATTTTTTTAAGTTCTTTAAAAATTTCTGAGAACAGCTGCCACTGCTTCAAAGTACCTCGAACAGTGTCACTTGTAACAAGATGTTTAAAACGTGTCCCCCTTCCCCATGTTAGGAAGATCTCTCCAAAGAAGCCTGTTAGGTCACCTCGGCCTATCAGTTATTTCTGTCCATGTCAGTGCTGAGCACATCAGGTGACCGCTTACCAACTTCCCAGGTGGCACTCCTTCAGAGAAATTGTCACCTTGTGGTGCGCTGTTTCCGAAATCTTCAGCTCCCTCGTGCCGAAGGGGTTTCCCTTGACTGTCTGCCTGCCTCTTTAAAGTTCTCAAGTAAGAACCTAAGGGGACCCTTTTTCACTTCTTCCTTGTTAGAAGATGGGGGGGGGCATGGGGGGCGGGAATCAAACAAAACAGCTACCCAACTCTAGTAAAAACGTACTGAAATCAAGACATAGCTCCATGAAAAGCTCCAAATGCCCTTCAGCTAATATACCTTCCTTGCGCCCAAATGGTGGAGAAGAAAGAACCTCCCAGAAAATGCACTGAAGGAGCACGTGTGTGTGAGATCTGGGATTTGTGTAGAGCAAAGAGCAAAGGGGACTAGGGACCAAACGGGGTGGATAGTGTCCTCAGGGAAGTCTGGGCAGCTCTTCCCACGTGTGTCAGTGAGAGTTAGGGGAGAGGTGCACTGAAACAGGGCAGGTAAATCTGCAGCCTCTGGCCAGGTTTGTTCGCTTTTACCAGGCCTTTGAACTGCAAGCTGATTATCCAGATTCTGAAGTAGAAGAATGCCTCGCTCCTGTCTCTGCTCTCATCGTATCTTCACTTGCAGACTCTTCTGGCTCCTTGCTTCTCTTAGTCATTTTCACAGCCAGGCTTTGTGGGGAGTAGACAGAGAATGAGCACGCCCAGGTCTCAGCTCTCCTTTCAGTTCTGCAGGGATCCGGCTGGGCTAGCTCTCTTATCTTGTGCACCCTGGAACCCTGACTCAATGATTTCGGGAGTCAAGCCCTGGAATCCCTCAAGAGTGAAAATGGAACTTTTCCTTGACACACTGGGGCCTCCTGCACCAAACTTGCCACGGCTGTCACGTTACCAGCTCCTGCCAGTCCAAGAAGCAAGAGGCCAGCATGAGGAATCAGTTCCCTTCTTTTCTCCCAAAGGAAAAAAAACAGGCCTTGCAAAGCTTTCTTCAGTGTTTCAGGACAGGGGGGATAAAAAGAAAGAACGAAAAACAGTTGTATGACATGCACATTTTCTCTAGGCTTACAGCTTCAGGAACCATTTTACTGTCGTGTCTCATCTAATAATCCACTTAATTTCTTTAGAGCGATGTTATATGTATAATACATTGTTCTACATAATATGTTATATACAGATGTTATATATATAATATATAATGCCATACACATATATGACATCAGGATGAGACCACATGCAATAAACCTGTCTGCCCTTGTCTGGGTTCAGAATACAGAAGAAGCTTCTGTTTTACAGACATTCTAGAATTTTTACATGGTCAATTGGCTGGTTTTGTATTCTGGAACACATCAGAGCATCTTCAGGAAAACATATATATATAAATCCTATAAAATGGTGGCAGAATTTCTGATTTACTGATAGGGCTGACTTGAATTTTCACAAAAAATATTTAGCTCTAGGACAATGTATTAGGCATATTCTTAAGGTAAATAACTGCAGCCAATAAAAGTTTGGCCTATAAAGGGTCCCATCTTCTACTAGTTTTCTGCACCGAGAATTACTACCGGTATAATCATGGCTCCCTGCACACTAATATTTCCTCTGATACAGTATGATCAATGTTGTGGAAAAACATTTATTATATTTCTTCTAGCTACTTAAAGGCATTACTGAATTATGGGCATCGCAAAACGAACCCACTGTGCATTTTTTCTTTATGTGACGTTTTTACAATCTTCATTTTCTGCTTTGCAGCCACTGAGCTATAGAGATCCGCACTTTGTCCCTCTTTCAACCGCCATTGGGGCCACACTCCCCTTTCTGCTTTATTATTACATCTAAAATGCACTCCATACGATAACACTCCTTGTCATTCTGCACCGGGCTCTTATTTGAAAGGAAGAAGCTACCAAAGACGTGAAACATCGGTGTTGTTAATAAGTTCTTAATCTCCATATTTCACAAAGGTTATGAAGTTTTGACTGAGCAAAGGACAAGGGGAGGAGATGGTATTTGACGGAATCATTCCTGAAGAGCTGATGGACCCTGAATGGGTGTGGGTTTTGTGCTTTTGACATTTAACAATTTTATTAACATCTTTGCTTATTATGCACCTTAATCCACAGGATCTGCAGCTGGGAGAGAGTGTCCAGCTAACAGTCCGTGTCTCAGGCCCTGCCAGGGGATGAATCAATTAGCAAGAGAAGCGGTGATGCAAATGCTCGGGGTCACTCGGAATGCTGTTTGCCGTTTTGATAGAGAAAGCGCGCCATAAATAACATCACACCTCAGGAAATCATTCCGGGAGGCCCAGATGCCGGCAGGGCTGCTGCCTGGGACGGAAGGAATCATTTGCTCATTGTGTTATTTCCCCCATCTCAGTCAATGGAGAATTTGTAGTAAAATCAAAGTATTTAAAAGGAGGACAGTATTTGGTAACGGAGGCATGTTTAGTAATTTTTTTAGTACAAGAACCCATGATTTATGACCCAGAGTTACAGCCAACTTTATTACAAAAATGACTTCACCCATAATAACCTTATTCAGGGCTCTCTGGAGAATGATGTAGTACCCAACAGCATTATAATCTAGCAAATATTCACAAACAATTCCCGCCTCGTTCTCATTTCCACCGCCCCACCCCCAGGCAGGCTTTCCCCTTTACCTGTGGGGAGGAGGGGGTCCCAGGCAAGATTTTGTGCTCTTTCTATGGGGATTTGCCTGGATCAGTCATTTGAATAAACCAGGACAGAAGGCAGCAGCCTCCTGGGTCTCAGTCACGTCTCCCCCCACCTACTGTCATGCCAGAAAAGGAGCCGAGTTCACCACGCACCCTCCACCTCCGCCCCTCTCAGAGCCTTCCTCCTTCCGGTACTCTCACCCACACTACCCGAGCTCAGAATCCTCTCCACCGAGGATGCTCACCCTGAAGCTCCTCCCTCCCTTCCTAATTTCCATGGTAACCCTGGGCTGCACTAAAACTGCCAGGGCTGGATGTCCAAGCAGGGTCCCCTGGGCGTACCGGGATCCAGGAATGAGCCCTCCATCTTATTAAACTCCGGTGTCAGTTCTCAGCAATTGTTTTAAATTTACATCCTCAGAGTGGTTTAGTGGGATTACGTGTCCATTTGCATTAAAACAGGTTTCTGTCATTAAACTGCCATACAATAAGCTTCCTTGGGACAAATTAATGAGCTCTAAATATCATCAAGTAGAAGTTCACTTCACCAAGATGGCCAACAAGGGGGGCAGAAGGAAGTGGCTGCTCAGAAACCTTAGCCCAGGAGAAATGTAAGTGCCAACTAAGGAAGGCGATCCTGTCCCGTTTCTTCACTGTGAGCTGAAGTGGTTCTGATTTAAAACTGATCTGGGAGAGTTGGTGATATTCTCCCTCCTCACCGAACCCCACACTTCACCTCCTCCCAATCCCTAATCCAGGTATGCCTTTACTCTGGACACAGGCTGCTGAAATTTGCTAAGAGACCACTGGCCCCTCTACCCTGTGATGATAGAGCCTCAGTATCACTTGCTTTACCTTCAGGCACCTGTGTGCATCCCCATTGCTTGGGAACAACACGCACACAGCCACATGGAGCCAGAGTGAGGGCTCACGACTCTAAAATGCCTAGGCAGTTGTTAGAATCACTCTGGACCATCAGGCAGGGGCCTGGACCCTGAAACAGGAGTGCTGTGTGGAGCACCTCACTCTAGTCACCTAGGAGCAGAATAGGAGCAGAGAACAGTTTTTAATACATGACCCTGCTCACAAGTATTACCAACCCTTGCCCTTAAAAATACACATACACATCTAAGTAGAAATTTTTATCAAAAACAAGTAAATCGACCCCCAGAACTTCTTTTATACAAGGGAGGTAAGACTTCCTCATCCACATAAACTATGATCTCATTTCTGTGTCGTCGTAACAGGGGACAGTAATGGAGGACTGAGACAGTGCTATATTTAGGAATGACAAGATGGGCATTATTAATAGCTTAATTGACATTAAGGCAATTACCCCTACCCTTATTACAGTTTGCAGAATTGCACAGAAAATATTGGCTGAGGCCTTTTTTTTCCCTAGAGCTACCCAAGGATACAGCATTCTATTTCATGCCAGATCCCAGCTTTGACATTAGATACTTAGCCATAGAATGATTCCAGTAAATCATTATAAATGCATTATAATAAAGATGTTATGAGCTATCAGATATTAACCCCCAACCCCTAAAGAGAGATAAATAGTCCAGTTGCATGATTCCCACTTTTGTTTCATAAGAAATAAGCTTTTGCAAAGAGCAACTGACTAATGAATTATAAAATGGTGTGTTGCGCTCAGATAATTAAACAATGCATTTTAGTGTCTAGTGCAGGGTGAGCAGTAAATCACATACAAATACAAAGGGGAAACCCAAGCCCCAAGACCAACTCCTATTTTCAAATAACATTGAGGTTGATCTACGATGTAGGAATGCGTCAATTCTTTTCTTATCTGATCAGAAGCGTTTATCAAGTATAAGATCAGGACATGAGCAGGTCAACTAAACCAACAGTTGGAACAAGAATTCTGGAGGTGCTAATTTCAGATAAGCCTACAAGGTTATTTTAATGGAGATTTTACGTGGAGATTGCCTTTCTTCCCAAAGCATTTAATGGGGCAAAAGTCTAGACGAATCTGGAAGCTTCCAAATTTCCTTACACTTTTACATTGTCTCTCCAAACCCATAATAAAACATATTCGTGGATGGAAGGGTTAACAACTCTAATATTGATGGTGGGCTTGGCCTCCTAGTGCTGAAAAGACAAATGGAAGGTGGAGGGGTGGGGGGTTGGTTTGAGTTCTAACCATGGACTTCAGCTACCATGCCTGTCAGAGCTCCATCTAGTGGTCAACTTGGATCACATGAAGTTTTCACCTCCAGTGGCCCCTTTGTGGGGCTGGCTTGCCATTGGCTGCTGTTTCCAAAAGGCCCTGAGTTTGCCATAATATTTGGAGCTGAGATTAAGCAAGTCCTGAATATGTGTTTTAGTCTTCCAGCCTGTGACTTCCTCAAAGCAGTCTTCTGTTTCTCAAACAGCACACCACTAATGACCTTGTGGGCAAAATTAGAGATAGACTCGGACTGCATATGGGCAATGACTAAGTGAGCTGATGAGATGGACAGCCCTGGAGCACCTGCTACATCATGTTCTACTCATCCAGTCCTCTCCTGTGCTCCAGTCAAGCCAGACCACACAGCCCGGTAGGTCCCCGCTCCGCTCCCCTCGTCCCACATGCCACCCACTGCCCCTGACTCTATCTTTCTAAGGCTCCTTCAAATGTAAGACAAACACTAAAGATGCCTACGCATGCTGCTGTGTGGACGTTAAATGGGATCGGTTGTATAAAATCTATGTATCTAAAGTACCTATTACAGAGTAAGCCCACAGTGAAATGTTATCTATTTTTATCTTGGTCATTATACATTTTTCTCTCCTGCTTCTCTCTTCATTCTACCCTGACATCTCTCTCTGCCACTCTCTCTCTCACACACAGACATTTGCAGATCCCTGACCTATTCGGCCAGATATACCTTTTCCTGTCTCGCGCCATGTTGTGACTAAGGTATATACTACATACATGATCGCTACCCTGAACAATATTAATAATAACAGCTACTAGCAACAGTTAACATTTTCCGATCACTAATAGGAGCCAGACACTATGCTAAGTATCATCACCTCACTTAATTCTTACAACAAGCCCATGAGCAAGCACGAGTTTCATCTTCATTTTATGGGAAACTAAAGTTTAAAGATGTTCTATAACTTGCTCAAGGTCACAGAAGCCCGTAAGTGAGCAGCCAAGTTGCAAACCCAGAATGGGCCTGCATTTGAAGCCTCAGCTCTTAATCGCTGCCGCATCAAGCTGATTCTGTCAGCTTTCTCTTTCAGGCCGGTCTCCATCAAAGGGTCAGTCATGAGCCTGCACATACTCTTAGGTGAATGACCCTCAGGACCTGGATCTTTGGCATTGCAGGAAGTCCAGAAGTGTCTGCCGACTCTAGTTTACAGCTGCCCAGAGGTCACTTGTCTGAAAACTCCCAGGTCATTACATAAAACCATTCAAAAAGACTTTACAATTGCGCACCCCATAAAGTTCATTTCACTTTGAGAGAATGTGTCTGAGGGAGGTGATAACACTCGGTTACGTATTCGGGTTGGCGGCCACAATAGATGGGGCTGTCCTGTCATCCTTGACACCCTGCCTTGCCGCGGCCTCGCTCCATCACGCTGTCACAGGCATGGGATAGCCTCCCAGCCTTGGCTCAGACCAGTTATGCTTCCTAATGGCCCGAGCCTCACAAACCCCACACATCCCTTAATTAAAGAAGTAAATTAAGAGGACTAGTTCAACCTTAGGGATGAATTATCTTAGTAATTTAAGATTGACATTTTATTGGATAAAAGGTCACACTTGGGTTTATTAAAAATGCTGCCCCCATGTACAAGAATCTGTGTGAAAGGCTGCGTGACGCACTGAGGGGACTCTGTAGCCAGAGAGACCTACGTATAAAACACACACCAGAGGGGTTAGGAGTGGGGCCTTGTTGCTGCAGAACACAGGGTGGCTCTCTGTTCCGCACTTGCCCTTCAGGCACAGCAGCCAGAGCCTTCTGGGCTCTTCCATGGTCTTCACTTCAAACTCGCTGACCCCAAATGCTGTGATGGACACTACTCGTGTCACCAAGGGTTGGCCACCCTCCCCTCGCAGACATATGGAGGCTGCAGGCCTTGGCTCCTTGGTGGGTGGACAGGCCATGCGACTCGTGTGTTGTTGTGAGCAGGGGCACTGCATGTAACTTCCAGGCCAAAGCTTCTGATTGTCAGTGGAAGAACCCCAGGCCTCTCCTTCTCTGCAAAGTGAGCTTGGAAGCTTGTGTTGGGATGACAAAGGGCCTGATGTCCCAGATTCCTGAACGGCTCGGTGAGGCTGAGTCCACAGGCCCATGGTGGATGTGGAGCAACAGCACGAAGTAGTAAGCCACTGACATTTGGAGGTTGCTTATTACCACAGTGAAACCTTGCGAATCTTGAGTAATCCAGAAACTTTTTATTCAGAAAATATGGTTCTTCATTCTGGGTCATAAAATCCCTACTGTTTTTTTTTTCAATAGCTTTATTCACTCCTTTAGTGGTTTACATATTTTTAAAATCCTTTCGGTATATTCTCAGATACCTAAAATTGTCAACTGACTCTGAATTAGGCTGAGTAGTGGTTTGTCCT
Source organism: Carollia perspicillata (assembly GCA_004027735.1). NCBI lineage: Eukaryota > Metazoa > Chordata > Mammalia > Chiroptera > Phyllostomidae > Carollia > Carollia perspicillata. The sequence goes on along the minus strand of PVKM010007471.1, from coordinate 17,456 downwards.
TCATTCACTGACAAAAGTTAGTGCCATGAAATAAGTAGGGGAACAAAATAAAACAAAGTTGAGATTTTGAAAATAACATGGCATAGTGTATTAGTAAAAAAAAAGAAGGGAAAATAGAAAGAAAAAGAAAAAACAAAAGAAATAAAGAATGAAAGATAAATAAGTAGAGAAAAGATAAAGGAAGAAAAGTAGAGAAAATGAAATAGCGCGAGAGATGGGCAATTTCTCTCAGGTTAGCGATGGCCAATTGCCTCCCATTGGATCTCAATCCAGAAGGCACCTCCCAGGATATTTCTGACCAGTGGCACCTGGTATGTGTGCGTAACATTCCAGAGCCTTGGAGAAATGTTGGTTGAAAGGGTATATAGAGAAATGAATGAATCTTTGAATAAATTTTACAGTCTGGAAGTACACATTACTTAAACTAGCCCATGCCTATAAATGGGCATGCTATCATATATTGAGAAGCAGTACAAAAAGTAAGAGAGGAACTAGAAACAATTGAGTTTGAATAGCTCTTCATAACCTTTAAACTTGAGTCCTTGAAAAGAGTAACTCTGAGGTCAGAGCAATTAATCTTCGTCCTAAAAACAGGACATCAGTGATGACTCAGAGCAGTCTGTTTAGGACAGTGTTCCAACGAAACTGGGTAGAAATATCCCCATTCTGTTTGCCTCTGGCTGGGGCAAAAGGAGGGTGCAGTCAGCACTGAGGTATCTGTGTCTTGATGTCGAAGGAGGTGAAAGTAGGGGAACTGAATAAAATTTGCTGAATAATTTATTTTTGAAAAACTTCAAATGGGGCAAGGAATAACAATACACCAGAGTGTTCGTGAGAAGACAGAGCTGTGCGTCCTGTTTATGGTGATGCCAGGTGGGGACCTCCAATAGAATATTCAACAGGCTGTGGGGTAATTCACTTTCTGAAATGAATGAAGTGCTACAAGAAGACAGTAGTAAGACTGCCCCCTATTTAAGGACGCTCGCAGGTAAAGTCAATAGAAGCCAGTTCTTAAGATATGGAAGGAAGTCGGTCTTTTCTTTGAAGGAAAGCGTGCGTCCAGGGTCTCTACTCTGTGTGTGTGTACATGCTCACACAGGCTCCTGCAAAGGCCATGTCTAGGGCCTGAGAAGAGAATGGAATGCACCAAATAAGCAGAAAGCTGCTCCCATTTGAAATGGGCCGGAGGTGGGCTGAAGGGGACGACTGCCCACCATTTGAAGGTGGGCTGAAGGGGATGACTGCCACCTGGAGTGAGCAGGAAAATGTGCCACCTGGTAGGAGGGTGTCCTCGAGGATCACATGGAAACACAGCAAGAGTGTCATTCCGTCCTGGCTGGGGTTTTAAAGAAAAGGCAGATGTCCTGGAATGCACTTCTCTTGGGGATGAACACACTTCTATTCCAAATTCAAACCCATCAGCTTCTACCTATCACCTCAAGCTCCATTCCTATCCCATTTTTTTTATCAAAGGGATAAGCATTTGTCTCTTGTCTCCGTGGCTCAAAATCATGAGCTGCTTCTCACTTTCCCCCATTCTTTTGAAGGGGAAGATATTGAATTCCCTTCATTCTGTATCTTTCTCTTCAAAATGTTTCTGGGGTTTACTATTTTCTCCTCACTCCCTGGGCACATATCTAGCTAATCTACCTAATTCAAGACCATTGACTTTCTACAGGAAATATAAGACCCACAGGCAAATCATGAAATACTATCTATCCTATAATCCAAGACAGAACTATCCTATAATCCAAGACAATGGCTCTAAGTGCCAGATTTCCCAGACAGTTCAGATTGCAAGTAATTTTATTAATTTCAAAAAGGCAATTTGTTAAATGCACATGTTGAAAGACAAATTTTTTAAAGTATTGCCTGATTATTTTCTCTAGCATTCCCTTTTCCCTTTTGACCTCACTTCTCCCCCATTCAAGTAGCTGGACATACCTCTGTTCTATAACTCAAAGAGGGGGTGAGCAAGATTCTCTTCCTGTCTTGCATATTTTGAAAGCATAGCCCTTTGGGGGAATAAAGACATTATTAGGGCAGAGGCTAAAGAGCTGGGAGCACACACGAATATAAGCTAGGCTCCCCCTCTTCACCTCTTACCAAAGAAAAGACCCCTATGATTGGTGAAGAGGGGAGACTTGGAGGGAAACACTAGGAACAAAGATGCTGGGGGATAGATTACGTCAACAACGACGGGGATGTGGCTCCTGCTAGCCAGCATCAGACGGCGAGATGGCCTGTCCCCTGTAGTCATTTACGGGACTCGAGGTGGAAGGAATGAAGATTGATAAATTAGCACAGTTACTCTGCAGGTTAATTTGACAGCATTTGGTAAAATTGAAAGTCTGGAGAAATTTTTATGCATGTATTTGAAGAGATTTGAACAAAAATGTTAATACAGCCTGACTGTGAATGAAAAAAAAATTTCCAACAACCCAAAGGTCCATTCATAAAAGAGGTAATATATAAAATATGAAACTGTGTCAACCATGAACAATGAAAAGAAATGATTACAATAGGAAGAAATTAGGGGGGAATTTAGACCGTAAAACCCAACTGTCTAGAAAGCTTTAAGAGTTAAAATACAAGTGCCCCCTTTCACAGATGAGGAGTAACGGAGCCTGAAGTTAAATCCTTTCTTAAGACAAGACTTTTGGGGAAGACTTCCAACCTGGCCTTTGTCCATGATGTCACCTGCTGCCCCGAGTTACCTGATACAGTTTTCAGTCCATTCCAGGAAATAGGAACTTGTCCCCTCTGCGTTCCCCACTGTGCTCGCACGGAAGGACAGGAGGAGCACAGGGAAGGGTCAGGGGCGCAGAACGGTATGTTGCCCTCGCTCCTGAAATCACAGTCCAGATGAAAAGCAAAATCAAAAGAAGAAATCATAGAATCTTCCTCGGTAACACGGCCCTGAACCTCTCTGGAGTGCCATTTTCCTACTAGCTAAAACCAAGGGCATGACTAGAAGGAACTACGTTGACCCCTCAAGTTCAAAATATGACCCTTGCAATGAATGTACCTTTTAGCTATAGAATCTAAGCTGTCTGAATTTCCCTGTTGAAATCTATGTCCATACAATAATTTTTCATTCATCTCCCCCAAATCTTCTGTCTGTACCTGAAAAGTTCTGCTGGTTGGTCAAACCTAGAGACCATATTTGATGCTTCTTTTCCAATGTAATATTTAATCCTCAACACTCCTAGAAACCCAAGAAAGGAATCTTCTACCTGAGCATTCAAGATAGGCACCAAATTAACAATCTCAATACTAAATGGAAATCCAGGCTTAAAAAAAAAAAAAAAACAAGATTGGGAGCCCAATGTCAGTGAAACGGTCCTGTCTCCACCTCTGAGGAGGCTGGAGGTGGGCGTGAGAGTCACGAGAGCTGGCGCTGACCGCCCCGCATGGTCTGGTGGGCTGAATCCGAGTGGGGGTCAGGAACTCTGCGTTAAGTACTAATTGAGGGACTGACTTGGGCTGTGACATTGGAGGAAGCTGTTCCACCTCTAGGCTGCTTTTGCAGAGGAAGAAGTTGTAAAGAGTAAAAGTTCTCTGAAAAGTACATCATGCTCTACAGGCCAAATGTTACAGTCATTAAGGAAGCAAAGACTCAGCTTCTTACTCAGCCATGACTGTGTCATTCCAGGTGTCCCCACCTACACTGCCAGTGGCAGGATTTCAAAGTGTCACAGTCCAGTCATCAGAAACACAGAGACTTTCACACAAATGGCTCAAATTCTCTTCTTTACTTTTAAACTAACCGACTTTTTGTAATTATTAATGGTTTATTCTTGTGACTGCCCATGAGTGAAGGGCATTTCCCTCTCCCACATCTTTAATGGAAATAATTAATGAGGTGTTAGAAATTAACAACAATTAATAGTGCATAGGAACAAGGGCAGAATGTCAGAGACTCCAAAGAAATACGATGTTTCACTTCTCGGGCGGAATCTCGCCATTTCAAGGAGGGAGATGCTAGGAGCGTTTTCCCTGTTAAATATCTGACGTGGTGCTGATTTTTCAAAGGGGAAAATACTGACAACGGTCCTTGTGGAGTACAGACTTCCCTGGTGCACTATGAGAATCCCAGCCCTACAATGCTGCTCTCAGGCAGAAAGACAACCGCTTCTCCAGCACAGAGACCCGAACACCATCATATTTTAACATAAAGCATGTTAATGGGAGGAAGTAAACTACCTGGCACTTCCTTCCGGCTTATTAGTTTTGCTGAACAAGCAAAATAGTCTAACATTACATTTCTAGCTTAGTACTAATAAGCATTGCCCGATGTGCAGAGCAGACATACAAGGTAGCGACACAGTAGTATCATCACTTTAGATTGTATTGGAGTTTAGGGGATTTCTGGAAATAACTCACTTTGAATAATACAGAAACACATCAGGTATATAAACTGTATGTATGTGCTCATTTAACTATGAGATCTCTGCAAGCATTATTGCTCTATACAGGTCAATTAATAAAGAAACTGTGTTTACTTTATCTTCCTGATAGATAGGTGCCAATGAATATTTCTACTGACGTGTTGGGTCCCCCGGCTTTACTCTATGTGTTTATTCCCATTTTCTAATACATAATTATAAGTCCTTGAGCCAAAGTCTCACATATATGCCGATGGTGAAAAAAAGTCAAGGAGAGTGAATCAAGTTTAAATGTACAAGTTTTGATGATCTCACCAAGGATATCCACCAAGGATATCTTACTAGCAAACAGGCATGATACACACACACACACACGTATACATATCATGCCTGTTTGATATATATGATATATATATGTATATATACACATATTTTTGTTTCCACCCACAAAGTAATTACAATTATAATTACATTACCTATAATTATAAACATAATTAATTGTATTCCTACAGTGCTTTAGAGCTAGCCAAGTACATTCACACACATTAATCATTTAACCTCGTGAGCACCCCGTGCGGCAGGCATGGCAGAAAACCTGCGGAACGACACCACGGGCTTCTCACTGAGCCCAGACCTGCTTCCCCCGGGTGGCTTCTTTTCTCTCACAACTATCTCCTTAAACCCAGCTTCTAGAGGCAATGATGTTTCTGGCTCTTTGCTCAAGCAACTTTCAAACCAGTACAAATTGCTCTGAGAGAAGGAATGGACCACAATTTGTGTGTTGGGGTACCAGTCACAGTGACCTCAGGGCTCTGGGTTGGCTCAGGTACACAAGGTCAGTTGGTGTACCCTGAGCCTCAGCCCATGTATTTATGGATGAGAGTCATTCACAGCACGGCAGACTGAGAGCTAGGAGTGCGAACACCTGTTGAGCACCTGGGATGTGACATTACTGGAAATGCCAGGAGAATCCAAGCTCTACAGGAGCTTGTGGTCAAAATGGAAGGGACCATCATCATGACACCACGCAGTTCAGCTGTTGAGTTTTGCAAGTTAGCAAAACAAACGTGCATTCTTCTGCCTGTCTTTAAGGTCCCCCGCCACATCATCACCTCTCAAGTCCAGCCTGATAGGTTTCTCTAGGCTCAGTTCCCGTCGGGCCTTCTTATTCCATCCACTCATGCTCCCACAACCAAGACCTGTTCTGTTCTTGGTCCAGGACTTCTAACTGCAGGGCTCTCAACCCTACACGCCCTTGAAGTCCCAGCCCAAGGCCTACCTCCTCCAGAGAAAAGGAAAGTTAGGCTTTGGTCTTTCCATTGAGAACTTAGAATTTCCTGGAGAAGGAATTTGTACTCAAATAATTCTAGTAGAAGCTGTAAGGTGTTCAGGGCCCTAAAACAGCACGACACAAAGTAGGGACTTTGAACAAGCAGGGTCTGAAGTACCTGGGAACTTGTTAGAAAAGTGAATTCTTGGGCCCCATCCTAAACCTAGCAAATTAGGATCTCCTGGGGTGGGTCCAGAAGTCAGTGTTTTAACAAGCCCTCCAGGTGAACCCGATGTCTGCTGAAGTGTGAGAATCCCGGTGGTTTTTTGTTCAATGTCAGGAGAGGGAGTAATGTGGTTCCAGGAGGTAGCCCTTTAAAACTGATAGGATTCTTCCATTCTGGATTTTTGTCCTCTTGCATCCAACAGATTTCTTGTCCTAATTTACTTATTCTGCATTCTCACTGCATTTGTCATACTCTGTAAAGTGTTTGTGCTAGGCTGATACGGGCTCCCAAAGATACGTTCATGTACAAATTCCCAGAATTAATTAATTAACCTGTTAGTGTTACCTTGTTTGCAAAAAGGGTCTTTGCAGATGTGATTATCCTGGATTGTCTGGGTGGACCCTAAATGCCACCATATGAATCCTTATAAGAGAGACAGAGGGAGAACTGAAACAGACGCAGAGGAGGAGAAATGAACACGAAGGCGGAGACTGGAGTGACCTGGCCAAAAGCCAAGCAATGCTCACAGCTACCAAAAGCTGGAAGAAACAATGACTACATTCTCCACTAGAATCTCCGAAGGGAGTGTGGGCAAGCTGGCACATTAATTTTGGACTTTTGGCTTTCAAAACTGTGAGAGAATAAATTTCTTTTGCTTAAAAAAGAAAGAAAGAAAAAGACTGATAAGATTCAGACACCTATAGGGGAATAGCAGGCATCCCAAAAGTTAAAACAATGGGAACAGAGACTTAGTTCAGGGTGTGGTCTGGGAACAGCAGGGATTTCCAGATGGCCGGCACTTAGGGTGGGCGGGGAGTTGTTGGCAGTCAATTTCAAAATACTACTACTGTTATTACTACTACTACTACTAAGAACTTATTAAGCCCTTATTACACGCCATGTAGATTTCTAGATGCTTTACTGACAAAATTCTCTTCTTCTATTCTCACAACCACCCGACTGAGTAGAAAGTATTATCAGATGAAACCTATTTAAACTTGAGGCAGTGGGGGTGTGAAGAAAGTAACTAAACTGCTTATGAAGATACAGGCTGAGCATTGAGCTTGGCAGCACCAACATCACTGCTTGACTTTAGGGCATTCTGAGGGCCATGCAGGGATGTGTGACACACAGACAGACTGTTGGCAAAGAGACTGGTTTGACGGCCATGGTCTAGTGGAGTGGGAGGAGAGGGAGTGAGGATTGGAAGTGGGGCGATGGGAGGGAGAAGGACAGGCAGACTCCAGAGTGCAGGGTCAGTCCAAAGAGCAGCGGCAAAGGGGAGAACAAGGCAAAAACTTCTGGGAGCTCAGTCTGGGAGGAAACCGGAGTCATAAACCACATGAGAAACCAACTATAATAAAAACAAACACATCACCCTCTTCCTCATATTGGACTTTTTTGTATCAAATACTTGTGTACCAGATATTGTACTAAGAGTTTCCCATTTAATTTTTACGAAAAGTCTTAAGAGGAAGTTAGTTACTTTATTTGTCCCATTTTACAGATGAGAAAACTTAATTCTACTCTCACTGTGAAATAGCACTGGCATCTTCTCAGTGATTGGGATATGTATTCCTCAAAAGAACTGAAAAAACAAAACAAAACAGTTTTTTTCCAAACTTGGAAGCAAACAGAAGGTCGCCAAGTAAAGCAGCAGGTTAATTAATCCAGAATCACCTGGGGCACTTTCCAAAGGCTCCAGCGCTGGGACCTCACGCCCTGAGATCGGGATTCGGGTGGTGGAGTAAGGCCCCGGGCAGCATTTGTTGTCTGTTGTTTAAAGCAGCCCCCCCCCGCCCCCACTGGGGGCTAATGTGCAGGCAGCACTTGACAAGCATTTATTGCTTACCTACTAGGTCACAGGTGTGGTGCTCCATGCAGTGATAGATTCCAAGTGTAAACAGGATGCTACACTATGCCAGCCCTCAGAGTTGACATCTTCCAGGATCTGCATTAGACTAAGAAAGAAGATAGAAATGATATTGGGGAGCAGAGGGGGAGAAGTCAGCGAATGACCTAGGATTAATCCCCGGAGCCTGGCAGGAGAATCGGGGAGGACTTTAGGAGCGTGTTTATACTAAATAAGCAGATAAGGAAACCGTCAGAGATTGCCGTGTGAAGTTACTTGCCCCCTTCAGAGGTCAACTGGTGTAGACCAATTTGTCATCTTCCGCCTCCCTTCTCTGCCAGACGAGCTCTAAATGGTTTACATATCCAGGTCCAGGTCAGGCCCTGGCGCCTACACACTGATGCTGGGGTATGTCCTGTCCTTGGCCAAAGGGAAAAGAAGGAAAACATTTCAGCCGTGCTAAATCCCAGTGTCTTTATTTGAATTTCCCTAGACCAGGCAAGTTACTGGTATTTATGGCTTAAAAGAATTTCCATCTGTAAGTTTATCTCCTTGTCAAAAATCAGCCATCCTCTACTGAAAACAACTAAAGATAATAAATCAAGGCTTAAGTAAGAAGCGAAGACTTATCTCTACAAATAGGAATCCCTACGGTTGCTCACATGCTATTTTTTTAGTATCACATATTGTAAGAGGTTAAGTGTTTGGAGGGCGGGGTGAGCTTCCATTTAATTGGACACACAGAATGTTTGGAAATGAGACCATATGTCGTCCAAACTAAAAGAAGAAGAACTTGGCTAACATCTCCACATAAATTCCAGAGCCTCCTCAAGGCTGTCCCTCTCCCGAATGGCGCATACTGGCGGTGCTATTATTCTTAACTGATTCTGCCAATTGATGACTGTCCTCTCAGTCTGATTACAGTCTGGCACTTTCTCCTTCACAGAAACAAAGGTGTCACAACAAGCAAGTTCTCATTTCTGAAAACCGAATGGATGGACAGTTCTGTCATTGTCATGAAGGAGATGACGGCAGAGTTTGGTGCGGCCAACTGGGGCGATAAGCTACTACTCTTTTATTAAAACATAAAAAAGGTACTATTTGATGCCCACTGACCCAAAAATCTCCTTTTCCAAGAAGACTCTGTGCTCTTCTTGTCCACACTTAGGCTCAAGTACAGGAACAATGATGGGCCCAGATAATAGTTCTTCCACCCAAATTGTGCCCACTCCCCGCCCACACTGCATCACAGTGCCATTCCCCACTGTTCAAGATCAGCCTTATTTATCGGCAAAACAGAAGGAGCTCATGGAAGTAGAAGGCCTTTTACTACCGAATATGTCTCCTGATCAAATTGTCACATTGTCCAAAATGTTTTCTTTTCTACAGAATTTATGAATAATCTTTGGCAGTCTTTTCTTTTGGGAAAATGGAGCATTAATCCCTTCCTCAGAATGTCATTTAAAATGTATACAATCTTTGGAATTTTGGTTCAACACATTAAGCCACTCTCTACTATTTATTTCCTATGCTACAGCAAGTTTTGCAGTAAAATATAGTAGTAATATCACGCACACACACAAAGTGTAGAATTTAAAACCCACTGATCATGTTCTTGGAAATTATTTATCCTCAAACATGACCTCATGTGAACGGATCGGGCCTTAAGCCCCAGTGTGAAAAGTTAGCTGCCTTTCCTGGGAGCGCGGTTGGAGCGTCCGTGGGTGTAGGGCAGGCTGAGGAGTCGGGAAGAGGGAAATGAGCTGTCAACAGCCAACGTTCTTGTAGAGGAGCCAAGCATTCACTAGGATTTCTTTCTTCCACAAAGAGAAGTGCACATTTCTTGGATCCTCCAAAGCTCAGAGGGAAGTCTACATGATTCTTTTGCCCTGAAAAAGTTTTCTCCCACCCCACCTTCTATTCTTGAGAAATGTAAAAGATAGAGGAAAGTGAAACTCTCACATTCGTATTTCCCAGGGTTAACTGTTAACATCTGGTCATATTTTTCCCTCCTATTTTTTTAAAAGATATACTATAGCTCAGATTCCAAATGTTGTCCTCTTCAATCAATCCACTCCCCTGCACCCAAGGGAAACTACCCTCACGAATGGGGTGTGTGTGGAGCCTTCCATCTATTAAAACTGTATACACAGTATACACTCATACATCCCACAAGAAATATGTAGTTTACTTTCTTTATGCATTATGTTATGTATATAAATAACATCATTCTTTAGTTTCTGCAACTTGATTATTGTCCTATTTAATATTAGGTTTTTGGTGATTTGTCTATGTTGAGGTATTTAGATCTAGTTAATCCCTTTACATTGTGTATATATTACATTTCCAATCTATGGTTAATGGATATTTAGTTTCTTGCTAGTTTTCCACTATTTTCTACAATGCTACAGCAAACATTTTTATATATGTCCCTTTGTACACACATCCAAGAATTTTTTTGGACATACACTCAGCAGTGGGCTGTATGGGCCTATGGTATGCACAATTTCAGTTTTACTCGGGTGCTGCCCAAAGACTCTGAGAGTCCATTCATTTATATTTCCACCAGCGGAAACTAATGGGAACATTTTCCTCATATGCCTATCAATACATGACATTACTGGACACAGTTTTTATCCAATTGAATGGTTCAAAAATAATGGCAAAGTAATGGTTTTATTTCTCATTTCTATAATGATTAGTAAATTTAATTATCTGTTCACAGGTCCATTAGAATTAACGGTTTTCTTTTATCATATCCTTTGCTTCTTTTTCTATGAGATCAGTGATTTTCAACTGGTGTGCCACAAGAATTTTTAAAACATGCAATACCTGACTGTTTCATCTGGGGCATGGACCTCTTTTTCCTTAGATTGTCATATTAAACAATGACAATAGCCGACACAACAATAACCATCTAATGTGAAAGAATCAATATTATACCTATTTCTTGTCAGATTGGCAAAAAAATACATATAATTTTTGGTGTGCCTTAGAACTCCAGTAATTAGTTTATGTGTGCCATGAGATGAGAAAGGTTGAAAATTACTGTATTAGGTCATTCATGTTTTTATTATCAGCTTATAAGGATTCTACATGTACCCTGGATGGTAGATCTTTTGCATATCACATACATTGCAAATAAATCTTCTCTGCTCATTTTGAGTTGGTAATACATTCAGATGGTGAGGACCTGAAGCATTGTAAGAGCAAACAGAGAAAAGTGTCTCTCTCATACCTTTCCCGCCCCCACTCAGCGAGCCTTCTGGGCAATGGTCTAGCGCCCCGCCCCAAAGACTTCTACGCAGGTGCAAAAATAGCCTCTATGTGACTCTACACTCGTTTTTATAAATTCATAAGGTAGCATACTAAGCATTCTTTCTATATCTTGCTTTTTTCACTTAAAGATGCCATAAAACTCATTCTATCTCAGTTTATAATTTTCTCTCTATTTATTTACTTTGTCTTATTTGTCTTTGGCTGCCATCTTCGCTTGTATTGATCAGAGCTTACGTGACCAGTTTCCCACCGGTTGACATGTAGGTTGCCTGAAATTTTTTATTATTAAAAATATGTTTTAATGACAACTGTTGTACATATATTATGTCATACGAGTACAAATAACAGTAGGATAAATCGTCAAAAGTAGAAGTGCTTTTTTTTATTTTAATAGGCATTACCAAATTATCTTCCACAGAGGCTGTACCAGTTTACACTCCCACCAGTAATGTTTGTGTCACTTATCTTTTTTATGATTCAACATCATAATAACGGATAACATTTATTGAGTGTTTGTTACACACCATGCATGGTTCTATATCCATTACTTGTAGTTTTAAGAAATCATTATGAAAAATGTCAGACATGTAAAAAAAAGAATATAATGAACTCCCACACGCCCTTCACCCGGCTTCAATAACGAAGAACATACGGCGAATCGCCTTTCATCTGTGTACCCACCCCGTTCTCTTCACACGCCTGCTGGGCTGTTTTAAAGCCAATGCCAGGCACTGTACACTTTTATGCATAAATATTTCAGTAGTATGTCTAAGAACCGGGAAACTTTTAAGTAATCACACTGTCATTGTCATGCTATAAACACTAACAATAATTTTTTATGATCAGTTAATAACCAGTCAGTATACAAATTTCCCCAAATGACCCACTAACATCTTTTTGTAGTGGGTTTCTTTGAATCAAAATCCAAACAAGGGTCACACATTTCATTTGGTTTCTCTGTCTCTTAAAACTCTTTTAGTCCTTAATAACTCTCTTCCCACTTGTTTTCTTGTCATTTATTTATTTATTTGAAAAAAAATCATGAAGGTTGGCAAAAGGTACAAACTCCCACTAATAGTATATATAATGTCATAGAGAGACAATGTACACCACGGTGCCTCAGTTAACAACACTGTGTTGCATATTTGAAAGTTGCTAAGAGAACAAATCTTAAAAGTTCTCATCCCAAGGGAAAAAAACTGTAACTAGGTGTGTTGATGGATGTTAACTAGAGTTACTGTGGTGCTCATTTTGTAATCCACACATTTATTGAAACACTGTGTCGTACACCTGAAACTCATACAGTGTCATATGTCAATATCTCAACACAAAGAAGAGTGTGGTTTGTTCTGTTCAAGTTGTATTTTAACTTTATTTATAATGGGGTTTTTGTTTGTTTGTGGCATGTAAAAGAGTTAAATTTTCCTATAGTCAAATTTAAGTACCATTTCCTCTATAGTACGTGTTTTTTCTGTTTTGTTAAAGAAAGCTTTCCCCCACTCTGAGGATATACATTTTCACCTCCACCTAGGTTTAGAGTTATGTGATTTACATTTTAGGCCTTAAATCCATCTGGAATTTTTACTTGTGTATGGTATAAAGTAGAAGTCTCATTTCTTCTTTTCCATGGTGGGTTCATTCTCCTCCCTTTCTCCCTGGATGTGCAGCATTACCTCTGACACAAACCACGTTTCAGCACACGCACGGCTCCATTTACAGGCCCTCTCTCCTGTTCGTTGACCTATTTACCTGATCCTACTCCCATACCACACTGTCTTCATGACTATTGCTTTCTAACAGGCCATGTCATTCTTAGCACAAATTTGTTTCAAACATTTTAATGTGCAATAAAATCAGGCCAATCAGAACTTTCACGTGCTCAAATAAAGATGGACTTTGGTTTAGGAAGAAAATGACATTTACAGGCTGTTGAACAGAGGTAAAACTCCATGTTGTGCTAGTAGATAACATTTAAAAGTCAGATTTACATTGGTTAGAAAAGTTTAATGTAGTTCTTCTGTAAGTACGGTACTTTTGCAATGTCTTCTCAGATACTATTTTCTCCCCTTTTCTCCTTCATCCCCATCCATGCACGTGGGCAGAGAGAAAGCTCATGAATTCAGGAGGTGGATGAGGGTAAACATGCAACTCTTTGGTTTACAGATTAGAATAAGAGGCCCCAGAAGTAGGAGCAGGTCAAGCCACGAGTCACAGGACTCCTGTTATTTGCTGTCCTGCCAACTACTAAATTTAGTAGATTTCAATGCCTCAAAGAGCCAGTAGCTGGCTGGTCATGATTAATTCATCAGACGCCTACTGCTTGACCAGTCTTGAACTTGTGGGAAGGATGGCAGCAGTGAATGTACTGATCGGCTCTCAGATGAGGAAGGATTGTTCTTGATACAAGGAAAGAACACGTAGAGCCCCATGAACAGGGCCCTCCCTCACGTCCTTGTGGCAGGTCGAGGGGGTGACTTCTACCCTGTGTTGATGTGAGAGCCACTCCGAAAAAGCGAACACGTCTTCCTTAAGGCTGCCTGATATTTTGATGCTAAAGCATATATAGGTCCTGAATCAAAGGAAATACACTTGATAAAAATTAACTTAGGGCACAGCAAATTATTTCAGATGTGATTTTTGTGCACTGTACAGAGAAAAAGACCTAGTTGAATTTCAAATCTCTGATTTGGTGAAAAGAGAAAAAAAAAAAGAACAAATTCACAGCCAAGATGGGTGAAGGAGATGCTGTCTTTTTGGAGACTTAAAAAGAGTCAAAGTAGACAATAAACTAATGCTATATTTTCTAAATGGAATACAGCACTGCCAATGATTCACTACCATAGAGAAATGAGGCTCTTGTTTGGCAGAATAAAACCAATAAATAGGACTCTCACTCATTCATCCAACAAATATTTACTGCTTCCTACTAATAATGAGGAATCCATACTGGACAAGACATACATGTGCCATCTTTCATGAAATTTCCGCTCTAGAGCTGAAAAGTCTAAAAAAAAGTAAAAAGGAAATGGCAAGCTGCATGACTGCTATGAAGGAGACAGACAAAGGGCTATGGTAGGGACCGGGTACAGACTGCTTTGGTTACATGGGGCGGCCAGGGAAGGCTTATCTGAGGAGTGACCCTCGTGTTGAGACATGAGGGAGGCAAAGGGGCTGGCTGAGCCAAGACCGGGGGGAGAAAGCTCCTGGTGAGTAGGCCCTGAAGCAGACAGAAACTTGGTCGGTGGAGATGCTGAAAGGAAAACAGCAAGGCAGGGCCTCAGGAAACGTATTGAGGATGCCCGGGAAGAAGGTGGGGATTGGGGGTAGGCCCTGGCCAGTTGATGCAAGACCATGTAGGCCACGGTCATTCATTCACAGTTTTCCCTATAAACAACAGAAATTCTTGGGCAGTGGTTTAGCACAACAGTGACATGATCTGATTTCCATTTACAAAGCCTCTATCTGTTGTGTAGGGAGTGGATGGGAGGGCGATGTTTAAGTGAAGAAAGATGGCAACCTGGACTAGGGTGGGAAACTTAAGAGGCGGAAAAGTAGATGGATTCAGTTTGGAATTGGACTTGACTAGTCTTGCTGGCAGACTGCATTGAGAGGGTAAGATCCAAAACGACTCTCAGGTTCTTTGCTTGAGCAGCTGTGTGGATGAAAGTGCCTTTCGCCTGTACAGGGCGAGGCAGGGCATGCCCTGGAAGTGGAGATTAAGTGCTCTATTTTGACAAGTTTAATTTCCAGGTGTATGATCCCAAAATTCAGAGGCAAGCTTCAAGCTAGAGATAAAAACTGGGGAGTGGTCAGCATATAAAAGATACCGGGCATGGGAAGGAATGAGGTCATCCAAGGAGAGAGGCTGGAGATGCATAAGAAGAGAGACCACAGTCAAAGCCTGGGAGGCATCAGTGTACGAAGAGAGAACAAAAGATGAGGTGCTCACATGATGGCCCATAAAAGAAGACGAGAAACAGTAGAGTGGAGGGGTGGCTTTGTGGAGTGCTGCCGGGGTCCCTGGAGAGTAGGAGTGTGGGGAGTAAGAAAGAACATTCCTGGGATTCTAGCTCCTAGTAGCCGGCTTCTCAGAAGGCTCCTGCTCCTCCTTGTGCTCCGTGCACTAGAAGTTCGGGGACTTACTGTTCAAAGTGGCCCATCGGTCAACCTCCTCCCCCTAAACTCCCAGGGAGGCCATCACGGGCGATCAGACACGCAGCACCTTGTCCCTGTGATGCCGCACCAGGCCCTTGCTGCCGCCGTAACCCCCGACTCTCCAGCTCTGGTATTACCCACCAGCTCAAGAGTATTTCCTGAAATACTGCTCAAAATTGGCATCACATTTTTCAGGAAAATTTATTATAATAATCTATTAAAATTCAAAATGTTCACATACTCTGACCTGGCATTTTTACTTCTGTACATCTCACAAGAGCTAAGATAAATGTTTAAGAATGTTCCAATTAGCAGTTTTGTTTGTTATAATAAAACATCAGAACGACCTATATGGCCACTCATAGGGAGGTGGTAAATAATATTAAAATATGACATACTGATAGAGTTGAATGTTATGTAGACATTGGGAAAAAATGTAGTCTTTCTAGATGTGCTGACGTGGAAAGGAGACCGTGATATATGGTGTGGCTGCCTGCCAGCACGCACTTTCCTCTCCTGGCCTTCTAACAGAGCCACACTCCCTGTTCTGGTCCCCGCCCCCCTGCCCCCTCCCTGAGGCAGCCCATGTGACCCATGTGCCTTGTGGTTGTAGCCAATCCATGCATTCCCCTAGGAGCCCTAAATGTGAAGATTCTCTCCATGTCTGTTCTCAACTGGCCACAGAGATTTTTAGAAACCTAATCACTTCAGCTTCTCCTTCTTGCCTTTGGAATAAAGAGCAAAGTGCAGTACAAAGGGCTATGAGGTCCTGCATGATCTGACCACCGACTGACCACCCACCTAGCGTCATTGTTCTGCTGCCTGTTCTCTGGGCTCCAGCCACCCTGACCTTCCTTCTCTTCTTGAATCACATTTCCTTTTGCCACAGGGTTTTGAACATGATGTTCTCTCTGCTATCATCCTTCAGATAGCTCAAATGTCACCTTCTCCAGGGAGCTTTTCTGACCATTCAAGTTAAATTAGATTCACTGATTTTTAAGCTCAAAAACATTGGGTGCTTTTCTCTCTTAGCCCTTCTTAATGATGTATAGCCATGTGTTCGCTGTGTGATTATTTGATGAATAACTACCTCCCTCAGTCAACCCAAAGACCTGTGTCTGCCTTGTCCAAAATTTTATCAGTAGTCCTCACACAGTACCTGGGACAAAGTAAATAAATAAATATTTATTTACTTTGTCCCAGGTACTTGGGACAAATAATTTTTGTCTCCATAAATATTTCTCAAATGAATGAACCTGGAAATGTCTCACACATAGTAGGAGCACCACTGATAATCGAATCGAACTCAGTTGGAAATGAGGATTTGCATTTGTTCGTTAACTTCGATCAAAATTAACATATGTGACTTTAAGATTTAGATATAGTACATTCCTCCATCTTCCATCCAAATCATCAATAAATTCCATGAACCCCACCTCCAAACACACCCCTCACCCTTCCTCTTCCCTTCAACTTCACGACCCCCAGCACAAACCGCCCTTAGCGCTCACCTAGACTGTTACAGTCGGCTCCCTCCCTCCTGCTCCATCCCTCTAGTCATTGTCCATGAGGCAGATAAAATAACCTTTTAAGTAAGTTAGATTGTGTCAAACCCCAGCATAAAACCTACCATCACTTCCCAACACACCTAGAAACACGCCCAAGATAAAGTGTGAATTCCTTACCCCGACATTTTCTGGCTTCTGAAAATCTCTTTGAAATCATCTCATAACCTGCTCCGAAACCGCCTCTCCTCGCCAACACACCAGCCTTCTTCTGTCCTTCACAGACGCCCATCCTCTCCCATTTCAGGGCCTTCGCCGACTCGCAGCTCTCCTGTCAGTGGCTTTCCTACACAGCCATTCCTGGTGACCAATTTAAAACAACCATCCAATGTCGCATCACTGAGTTGCAATCTACCTGGCACTTCTCTCTACCTGGCATTTTTCTTATTTCTTCACCTGTCTTGCTCACAGCTCGATTCCCCATACCAGAACAGCGCCAGGCCCTCAACAGGTGGTTAATCAATTTCTGTTGAGTGAACACCTTCTTTAATTCATTACAGGTTGATTTCCAGTGTCATTACTTCACTGAAAGTATTCTTTTTTAAAAAAATAAATGTCAGCTATTGCATTTTTTACCTTGTGTTATTTTTATTATTTATTTTAATGTTTTATTGTTTATGCTATTACAGTTGTCTCAGTTTTTCTTTCAGGTGCCTCTAGAAATGGCCGTTCACTTTTAATCTTGATCCTTTGCCCACCCCCGCCCCTGCAGCATACTGGA